>PVKS010003565.1:13006-85917 GCA_004027875.1 Aplodontia rufa
TTTTCCATATGGCTTTTGTTGTTCTAACACTTCACCGTGTATGTGGTGCTGGGGTTTGAACTCACCTCCCCATGCAGGCCAAGCAAGCACGGTAACTACCAAGCCATGGCTCCAGTCCCGTGCTGTATGCTTTTTTGACATTCAGATAATTTATCTCCATTATGCAAAATGAGTTATTCTATTTAGCAGTAATGAAAGAAAAGGGAATTGAAGATTACAAATACATTTCAGAGAAATAACAGCTAAATCTGCACAGTTTTGCATAGAAGCCATGGAAAAATGAGGTCAAATAGAACATCCTTCACAGTTTGGGAAGGTATTGCAGTGGCATATTAAAAGGAAAAAGGGGCTAAGAAGAAGGATTTGCTGATAAGTTGCTTAGGGCATGAGTACTAGGGATATAGCTGAATGAAAGTTGTCCAAAACATTCCTTCTCATACATCTGTGTTGCATCTTTCAAACTGTAGTGAGTCACAAATTTTGAGTTACAAAATCAGATGAGGTTGGAGGAGCATCTTAAGTGTTAACATTATCTGAAACAAAGCAAAGCCAATTGGCAAACATCTCTTATTCTGCAAAAAGAAATAATGACGGGGAAAAGTTTCTGCCCATACATAAAGAGCAATGAATGAATGGCTTGTTATTTCTAATTTCCAATGTATACTAAGACATTGATTTTTTTCCTCCTAATTTAATGTTCTGCACTTTTTGATGAACATGAAACTATGTATACATCGCTTTGGACTATATTTTTGGATAAACTTACCTTTCCAAAAAGTTTTAAAACTCAGCTATAAATTATCATTTCATGAAAAATGGATTTTCTAATGAAGTCTTAGAAATGAGAAAGAATATTTAGTTAAAGCAATGTGACAATTTCTTTTAATATTTTACTTAAAACTGTCAGGAATTTTAAATTGAATAAAATCTGAAACAAACCCTTACTTGTAGATTATTTTTAAATGCTCTAGGAGTGTTACCTGTTTTATAGTTATATAATTCCATATTATCCTGTTCTTTTTATTTTGGGTGAGGAAAACCACTGAGGGTCAAATTGGGTGTTCTAAGGAAATAGCATCAGCTTGGGAATCAGCAGCTGTGGAAGATAGTTTTCCTGGAGCTGAATAAGCTTAGGTGCCCTGTTGACCTCACTTCCTCTATTGCACATGAAAAGTTCACCAGGAACTCACACTGACTGAGTGCCTACTCTGTGCCCAGCAGCATTATTGCCAATCTTTTCAACCGTACCACAAAGCTGGGAGTTAGTGTACTCATAAGAGAAGAAACTGAATCTCCGCGAGTTGAGCAAGTTGCCAGAGGCTGATAAAGTTTAATACTGAGATTCCAAACTATTTTAGTCAGCTTTTTTTTTTTTTTTTCTGTGATAGACCTGTCAAGAACAGTTTTGAGAAGGAAAAGTTGATTTTGGCTTATGGTCAGATGTTCAGTACATGGTGAGCCGACTCCATAAATTCTGGGCTTGTGGAGAGGCAGAACAACATGGAGGATGGGGGAGAAGTAGCTCAGGAAGCAGAGAGAGCTCTGCTCACCAAAAACAAAATATGAGCCCCATAAGCAAACCCCAGTGACCTTACTCCAGCCACACCATGCCTGCCCACTGTTACTCCCAGTTTATATATATCAGTGGATTAATTCACTGATCACCTACACTTCTCGTTATCTCCTTATTTCACCTCAGAAAATCCTTTCATTGTGTCACATGTGACTTTAGGGGGCACCTCACAACTGAAGCATAACACAAACCATCTACATATAAAGTCTGTGTACTTAAGTTAATAAGTTTATAATTGCTTGAGTTACTTCTGTTACACTTTGAGAGTTTCTATCCTGACCATATATTTATGATTTTTTACATTTTTTTAAATGACTGAAAACTCTTCTGAAAATCTAAAACTGATTTTAACTGACCACATTTTTGGCAATTTTTCCTTGACACACTTCTCTAAATCTAATTGAGTTTTCAGTATTTCACGACAGATCTTAAGATAACTGAAGCACATACATTCTTCTAAACTGGGTGCAGTCTTTTCCATTTATGTAATTGTTAAAATTATTAAAAGATAGTGTCCCCATACATCTCAACATTAAGAATCTCTTTAGCATCACATTTTACATCTAGTTTCCAATCTATATTGTGTAATTATTTCAGGTGTTTGTCAGGTTCATCAGAAGTCTCTCTGTGGATTTCTCTCTAGAAATAAAAGTCTTAAAAATAGTGTACCTGTTAGTGTGGCTAGTTGTTTTTGTAATATAAATTTATAGACTTTGTTTATCACCCACACCTACTCTAGCTCATCCCCTTTTAAAATATAATTCTATTGCTGCCTCATATTTTTGTCTGGATTCTGAGGTTCAACTGTAAATGTATTCACACTCAAAGGTTTTTTCTGTAGTAGATATAAAGTTAAAATGCTGCAAGGTCGAAGAAATCAGCAACAATCAAAAGGAACTGCAGTGTTTTGGCAAGATATACATTAATTTCCCCAGAGGTTAGAAATACTTAACAGTTATAAATGAAATAGTCCCTGTAGAATCAGGGAAATAATAACAAACCATTTTAATTATTTTTAAAAATTCAGCCTTCAGCATTCTCATCTTACTTCTTCCAATGATTTAGCTTCTTCTAGGAGGTTATATTCTAGGCAAATTTTGTGGCAGCTATGTCTGTGCTTCATCTTGTTCATGTAAGGATTATGGAATTTAGAAATTGACTTTGACATAATTCATAAAATTAGTAGATTATGATTAGCCTTTTCTTTGGTCTATAGGTTTGGCGTCTATCTTATAAACCTTGTAAGATGTAGGGAAGGTGGGATGGGAATGAAGTGAGATGAAATATGCTCACCTTGATCACAAAATTTTGAAATTATATTTATTAGGCTTTATGGATACTAAAAAAAGCATTATACACAACACTATCTACCCCAGCTTTATATTCATCTGAAATTATCAGCCATATGCTGATTGAGAATTTTATCAATTAGAACTTAAATAAAAAACTTGATAAGAGTATGTTAGTCAAAAGAAAGGCTTAAACTTTTGCGTATATAATACATAACGGTAGAATTGGATAGTAGAATTGAATGGTAGAATAGTTTGAGTTGACACATTTTAGTTTTTTTTTTAATTATTAAAAATATACTGGCAGCTCAGGAGGCTGAGGCAGGAGGATGGCAAGTGCAAAGCCAGCCTCAACAACTTAGCGAGTTCCTAAACAACTTAGCAAGACCTGTCTTAAAATAAAAAAGGCTGGGGATGTTGCTAAGTGGTTAAGCACCTATAGATTCAATCCGTAGTATGTATGCATGTATGTATGCATGCATAAATAAATACATTTTTAAATATACATTGAACAACAATGTGTGACTGGTTTTCTTTCAGAGTAATTAAAACATTCTAGGTTTAGTTGATCTAAAACCCAAGTATATTCTCCTCTCCAGAAGAAACCATCATCAGCTTAGTATATGTCCTCTAGACCAATTTTTTACCTACACACACACAATGTATAGTTTTATTTAATGCAAGTTTTATGTAAATAGTATAGCATATATTATTGATCATCTTTCAAGAAAGTTTTTCAACATTTCCCATTTAATAACTCTAGTTAAAAGTAGTTCCATACCATCATTTCTGTTTCAGACAAAACTGTGAAGGAAATAACGTTTTGTCTTGATCTCTGTTATTCTGCTCATTATCTCCCTCATCCATCTTCGTTTTCCAATCTCTCTTTTCTTCTATACACACTGAGTGCCTCCTCTTATCCTCCTTCACTTAGAATTTAAGTTAATGTATTACTTAAAACAACTATACATTAAATCTTGGCACCAGGTTAACAAAAGACTTTGTTCCAGTTAGAATAACTTCTAGTGCCAGTAAGACAGTGGGGGAAATATTTTGGGGAATGTGAGACCTCTTCTGTGTCTTTGAGACCCACTGATTAAAGAGGGTTTATTCTGTGAGGCCATGAAGCCAGTTCCTCCAAAGAATATCTTAAAAGGAAAAAGTGTATACTTACAATATATATTATTTATTATGAAATAGCTTGGCAGAGTTCTAATTTATAAGCTGAAATTAAGGGATTCTCTGTTCAGCCAGGAGCAAGGTTAAGCAAATGTTAAGATTTCACAACATTTCCAGGTGAAAAGGAGACAGGTTATTTATACTGAGAACATATAAAACTGTTCACTATGACTGCTGCCAGTATATGGTAGTGATGGCTATAACGCAGGTATAAAGCTTATTGGCCCTAAAACTATCAGAAGCTGTTGCAGGATGGAAGAAGCCACTGTACCCACACGCCCACAGCGCCGAGAAAGGATTGCTGATTCTTTTCCAGATTTTCGACTCTTTTGGGGTCATATTGGATTCTAACATACTTTGACTGCTAGCTATATGAGCCTTTCTGGTTTTCAAATTCATCATTCTGGTGCTGTTCTTTACACACACACACACACACACACACACACACATACACACACACACACACATGCACACATATATGTACACACACACACTTATTAAGTACCAGGCATGATGGTAGCCATTTTGTAATCTTTGTATTTAATAAATCTCTTAGATTTAGTTAGGTATTAGAATAGTCATTCTATATGCGAGACAATTGAAGTTTAGTACTGCCTACTCAAAGTGATTGTTTCACAATTAACACTGAGATGGACTTAACTCTAAAGTTCATCTTTTCCACTACCACCTGCAGCTCTTTTCATGTCCCTTTGTTTATTCAATAATTTATGGATTATTTTACAAGCAGTCTTTTCATTGTATTATAGATTCTCAGTATTATTTTTTGGAAAGTTTAAAACATAAGTTATAGAGTATTCATAATCAGGTATACTTTGCAAGTGTAATTTGCCATTTTAGAAATTCTACCAGCCAAACTCAAGCACTTGTCAATAGAAATTTTCTTTTCACTAAATCATCAACTAGCGAAAATAATGCCTAATATCAAGAAGCACTCAAATAATTGTCTGTTTACTGACTAAACTTGTTTCTTACTCTCAGATTTTTTATTTTATTGTTCGAGATAGTCTTACATATTGGAGGGAATTGTTGTTATATATTCATGCATATATGGATATTGACATAGTGAGATAGTAAGTTAAGGCTGATCCTAGACCAGGATCTACCCCACCCCATCCATTCCCTGAACTCAGGTCTCCTCTCTAATCCCACCATACTATAGTTTGAAATGAACATATACATGTATAATAATTATTGACATTTCTGAGTTTCTCTGCCTGCCTGTGTATAGTTAGGCTTTTAATGGGAATTGAGTATTCCCAGTTGTATTAATAACCCCACGTGTCCTTCTCTCTCCTCCGTCTCCCTCCCTTCTTCCCTACCTTCATAGCTATGGTTTCCCCCAGCTTATGTGAGATTTCAAGTATGGTGAGTTTATTACTTTAGCTCAGCTATTTATCATCCTATCTTAGGTTTTACACTAGCTTCCATATATGACTCTGAGATTTTTAAAGTAATAAAAGTCCTGAGTTGTTGTTTTTTTTTTTGAGGGATTACATGAAGCATTTTTATGGGTTAAATATCCTACCAGAATTTTTTTTTTTGAAAGAGAAATTAGGAGTTTTTTCCTTTGGCTATCTAGTTAATCAGTTTTTAAAAATATATAATGCATTCTCATGGTGTGGTTCTTCAGATTCTTTTTATTATTGCAAAATTGTTATTACCTCAGATAAATTTTTCCTGTAAAGATAATTATATAAGATGAATTTTATGTTGCATTTAATGAAAACAAAGTGATCCCAGAACAACCTGCTTTTATTTTTTATATTCTTAATATATTTACTTTGTATTGATACTTGAGCTCATTGAGGCAAAATTTGTTTTTATTTGATAAGATTGACTTTTGGTCTTTTATATCTTGCTTCAATCCTAAGTATTTTGTTACAGGAAGATGCTATTTTGAGTTTAACAAATATCTTACAGTTATTAGACATATTTATGCTTACAAAACTAAACAAACAAAATTCAGGATATTTTATTTGGACATCAAATAAGTCTTCTGAATGTTGACTGCAGAGTAACATTTAAGCATGTACACAAGGTGAGATATCTTATTTAATGTGGTTCATATTATTCACAGTGGACCTGTGTTAGTGATGTTGAAGGATTATCTTTTCACCCTTGTGGGAGATATATCATTCAGACTGCAAGACCTTATTCATGTGCTTGATTTATCCAACAAAATTATCCTATAGGTATTTGTGAAATGATTTATTAGAGTTGGCACTTAATTTGTACTTGTGGCTGATATCTCAGAAATATTTTTCAAGATCTTTGTGAATTTCTTGGATTAAAAGAATTGGTAAAGTAGTGTTTTATCAACGGATCAGGCTATTCAGTGATTCAAATAAGAATGAAATCTCATGAAGTCACTAGTAGTATCATTAAGTCTATCATCACCTTCATAGTTGTTTTTTTTATTTTTTGCGTGTTTCTCTTGTTTATCCACTTGAATCATAACCAATTTTCATTTATTTTTGTAAGTTTCCCCAAAGAATGTTGTTCTTATGGATGGGACATTTTAAAAACAGGATAAATTCTTCCATGACTAGTTAACAATGACATTTTCATTTTGTTTTGTAGAGCATCAGGGCATCTGGCCTTATCCTGTTGGAAACAATCCTTTTTGGATCTCTGCTTCTATACTTTCCAGTAAGTAACATTATTTTATTTGAAAAGTAGCCATTATTTTCTCTTCTTTTGCTGGTATTTTATGTATGTGTGTGTTAGTCAGCTTTTCATTGCTGTGATCAAAGCACCTAATCAGATTGACTTACAGGAGTTAAAGCCTACTTGGAGTTCATAGTTTCAGAGGTCTCAGTCCATGGTTGGCTGACTCCATTGCTCTGGGAAGGGAAGGCCCTCATGAGGGAAGGACCTGGCAGAGGAAAGCACTTCAGTTATGGTAGCTGGGAGGCAGGAAACATGATCCAGGGAGTGATAATGGTCCAAGAACCTACTGACCTACTTTCTCCATCCATGTCCCACTTATGTACAGTCACCACACAGTACATTGTCTATTCACATTATTAATCCACTAAATGGATTAATCCATTTTTGAAGTTACAGCTCTCATAATCCAATCTTTTCACCTATGAACATTCCTGTATTGCTTAACATATGACCTCTTTGGGGAACAATTTTAGATCTAAACCGAAACAATATGTGTACACACACACACCCATACCCTCGTACACAAATATATATTCTATTTATACATATATACGCTTATTTATGTATAATATATGCTATATATATACTTATGTGTATATAAATATACATTTATTTATATATATCTATGAATAAAATATAATGCATGTATTCAAATAAAATATATACATATATTTGTGTGTATATATCCATTCATATACATATATATATACATACATACATATTTATATATACACACACATACTTTAAAGTCCTTATTTCTATACTCATATCATATCCATGCATATTACCAAGGACTTCACAGATGTGTACATCCTGACTCTCAAAATTTGGGTGAACTTAGACAAGTTTTTTTGTCATTTATAATGCTTAGTTTCCTCTTGAAGTAAAATGGAACTAATTATTCTTTTATTCCCACATTTGTGAGGAAAATTCAATATTTAGGCAAGATAACATATGAAAAATATATTTGGGATAAGGCTTAATATACATACCATAAGTGCTAATTTCCTTCTTCCTCCCCTTTTACCTAAATACACCAATTAATTAGTGCTAAAAAATTCCCTACGGAAAATAAGTATAAAAATTTAATGAAAAGTGAATATGCTGAATATGTGGTATTAGTGCTTTAGGTCTCTTAGAATACTCATTTTACCACACTAGTACCATGTCTGCAATCAGATATGATTTTACTAATTCAATTTAATCACTTGTGTTCAACTGTTATTGTGTACTAAGCACTATGGTAATTTCTGGGATATGCTATGAGCAACATAAACTTGATTTTTTCTCTCAAGAAACTTCCAATTTACAGGCAGAAATGAGTCAGTACAAGGAATTGTATTATAATGTGACAAATTTTAAGAGAGTCACAAGAGCTGGATTTTGTGGAGGGACTTAGGAAAGAAACCTAACCAAGTCTTGAAAATAAGATATCAATTGAGGGTAAGAGATCTTGAAAGAAGAGTAGGTATTAGGAGAGAAGGTAAGGCTGCCAGGAGGCCATGTTCTTCCTCCACTTCCTCACTTGCTGCTGCATCTCAGCCTTCTTTATTGAATCTTCATCTTCTCTCCCACCTCAATACTGAGTGCCTCCGGATTCTATCCTCGTAGTTATCTTAATTTTATTTCATTTGGTGATCTCATAAATCTTCACAGTTTATATTTCTGCTATTCATATGTCATTACAGCTGGATTTTTATTTCCAGTCATTACCTTCCCCTTGCTTACTTTATACCTCCATTGGAACATCTAACAGAATTCCCTACCACATTCATAGCATAGGTACTAATCTCTCCTTCAGATTCAGTCTCCCAGTCCTACTGATGGCTACTCCATCCTTCTAGTTACTCAGACCAATTATCTGGGAGTGATTCTTGACAGCTTTCATTCTCTCATATCCATCAAAAAATCTTTCAAAATCTAGCAAGAATCCTATCACTTCCCAGTATGTTCACTGCTATCACCCTGGTCTTAGCTAGGATTAATCTTTTCTGAATTATTATGGTAATCTCTGAATTGGCTCTCATTTTCCATCCTTGTTCTTTTTAACCCATGCATTTTCAAAATAGCAGCCAGTTTTAACACCAAAGTTATTTCTCAAAACTATGTCATTCCTCAAAACTCTAAAAGTTTCTCCGTTATACTTGCAGTAAAAATTGGAATCCCTACAGTAGCCTCTAAAGCCAAACATAATTTGAACACTTATCCCTCCATTACCTCGATTTCTAATTTTCTTCCCTAACTTGACCTTCAGATCAAGCAGTCTTGCTCTATTCATGTCTTGAATTACATTTTCTAGTTCATTTAGAATAAGCATATGTAGATATAGTGAGTGCTACAGTCTGAAGGGGTCCCCCACAATTTATATGCTGGAAACTTAATCCCTAATGCAGCAGTGTTGGGAAGTGATGCCTTTTGGGAGGTATTGAGGTCTGCAGTACTCTGCCCTCATAAGTGCGTGAAAGCCATTATGAAAGAGCCTGTTGGAAGAAGTTTGGTTCCTTTCACCCGTCTTTCTTCTACCATTTGAAGATGCAGCAAAAAAGTCCTCAAAAACATCAGATGCCAGCACCTTGATCTTAGACTTTCCAGCCTCCAGAGATGAGAGGTAAAATCTTCTCTTCTTTGTAAATTACTCAGTCTTCGGTTGTGTTATAGCAGCCCAAATGGACTAAGAAAATCCATTGTCATCTTTCCATAAAATTATCCATATTACTTAATTTTTCTATTTTACTGGCACCTCTCCAGCATTTGTTGTTTGTATTATTGATCTTTGCCACTCTGACTTGAGAGAGCTGGAGTCTCAGTGAAGTTTTGATTTGCGTTTCTCTGATTGCTTGTGATGTAGAACATATTCTTATATATTTATTGGCTTTTTGGACTTCCTCTGTTGAGAAGTTTCTGTTTAGTTCCTTAGCCTATTTAATGAATGAATTATTTGACTTTTAGTGTTGTTTTTTTTAGTTCTTTATATATTCTGAATTTTAATTTCCTTTTAGAGGTATTGCAGGCAATGATTTTCTACCATTCTGTATTTTCTTTCTTGACACTCTTGACTAATTCTTTCACTGTTCTTTAATGGCATCCCCTCTCCCTTGACACTTGGCTTTACTTCTTTCAGTATAGGAGTCTTGTTAAGGAAGGTGCCTACACCTATATGGTAGAGTGTTAATCCTACTTTTTCTTCTAATAATTGTATGGTTGCTGGTGTAATTCCTAATTCATTTGATCCATTTCTATTTGGAAAATTGACATTTTAAAAGAAATAACAAGATAGATAGTACTTGAGAATCCCAACAGTTTTGGAGGAAGAAACCAGTAAAGTAGGCTTACCAAACAAGTTCTTCTGTCAGGAATATTAGGATAGTTTATCCTGCTGACTTCATAAACTGCCTGTTTCATCTTTTATAATATAAACTCTTTTTGTAATTGCTTGAGATACTAATGGATAGCTCCCAAGTTTATCCTCTATACCTTGATTTTTAATTAAGTTAGTGTTCATGCTCTGAAGATAGAAGAGATCAAATTATTTAAGGAAGATTAAGATATAAAATATGGGGGGAGTTGGAAATTAAAATGTAGTATTGACTGAGTCTGAAAGCAGAATGATTTTTATTTTACCTGAGAAGTTGGAAAATATTTTTGTAATTGACCCTGAAGCCTTTGACTACATGCATGGGTGTACTTTTAGAAAGCATTCTAACATTGGATCAGATACACTGGCTTCCTTGGCATTTGTAGAAAAGAAATTTATAACTTTTGGCTTGAGTTTTGCTATAAGGAAGAACAATATTTAATTAAATGTTAAGGGTGATCAAGTAAACCAAATACAAATTGAGTATACCTGAATCCAAAAGTGTTTCAGATTTCAGAGATTTTGGATCTTAGAATATTTGAATAGACTTCACCAGTTGAGCATCCCTAATCTGAAAATGCAAAACCTAAAATGTTCTGAAATCCAAAAGTAAATTTCAAAGCATTCTGATTTCATATTTTTTGATTAAAGTTGCTCAACCTGTAGCACTAAAAAGTCTAATCATTTGATTATGTAAATGTGACCAATACTTTTCTTATTTGTTAAAAAAACTTATCTACTTTCTGAGTTCCTGGTGTTTTTCTATCCCAGAATTATTCATAAGAGTTTAACTGAGGGGGTTATAATTTTTTAAAATGAAGTATTCTTGAATAAAATAGAATTTTTTTGGACCGGGTAACACCATGGAAGGCTTTGGGGATATTCACTGTGCTACTGTTATGCAATGAGCTTTTTATTCTTTTTATGCTACATATTGTTGTTCAGATTTGCAAGAATTAAGGTTATTTTTGCCTTTTCTCAGCAATCTTAGGCTACAGACGATTTCATAACAGTGCTTATATTGGAAAGTCCAAATTAGAGATTATCATCATTGTGCAGATGAGGACAAACCAAAATCTGACTAAATTTAGCATTGACATAATTGGTAACGAGAGCTGAAGAATTTAAAATGTTTTCTTACAGATTCTCAAAAACGTCTCATGATTCGAAGTCCATACATTTATGGACAAATGATTAGTATTCACGATCACCTAAAAATTTCTGTACAATTTATAGAAGATAGAAAAAAGAACTTAAAATACAACGGAAGTGTATGTTTCTAAGTAAATTATGTAAAAGATATTTTATAAATCAATTGTTGGTAATATGAAATCTAAAAGTTTGTTTTGCTTTGAATTTAGCACCAGTTTCTGTTAATATGGTGAGCTTTTCTCTTCAACTGTGTTTCTTGTTTGGTTGATGGATGTGCATGTCTGTAACGGACACCAATACACATGTAAATACAATACCTATTTTCAGGTTGCCCCTTGCCCCAGTCCTATTAAAAAAATCTGCAAATATTAGAATCTGAAGGGACATCAACCACAAGTGGTCTTTTTCCAACTTCTGTATTTTGCAAATGAAGTTGAGACATTCATCTCAACTTTTCTGGATTAGACAATGAGAAAGCCGTGAATGGAATCTAGTTTCTTAACTCCTGGTTCACCTCTTTCTTCATTATGGTGATACTTTGTACAGGGGATATGTTAATTAGATATTCAAATGACATCAAACAGAGAACAAGGAAGACCTATATCTACCTCTTGGTAGGTCACCATCACCCACTATGTCTCCAAGAAAATGAAAACCACAGAGGATGAAACAGGGAATCAAGTTTTGGTCCTAAGACCCAACGTAAAATTCATTTGAGCTTAGATGAACCATGTTGTTGAACTATCTGAAGTTTTCAATTTCCAACTACTTTACCTATAACAATTGCAATTTTATATTACAACCTATTATTAACTTCCTTTTAGGGGCATAAAACTTAAGTCAGTTAAAATAACATTTTTTTCTTTGATGATCCCAAAGCCTAAAACTATAACTTGAATTTTTTAAAAACTCCAGTATAAAGAAAGCCCATCTAGAACAGATGTATCATACAGATGCAGAGGAAAAATGTGAGTATATTGTTCCCAGGATAGAGCCTAGAAAAAAGGAGATAAAGGAGAAAAAATTGATAGTGAATAGGGAGAATAAGAGAATGAGACCATGGGAATATAGCTAAAGCAGCCAAGAGTTTAATCCATTACTGTTATCATTTGTTTTGATGCTCAAATTATTCAAGATTTGGGCAGTGGATCCTAAATCAAGCTGGATTCTAAATCTTTTTCATGCCCCCACCATTGGAGCACTTTTCTACTTCCTAATGCAGCAGAATGTTCCAGACTCATTTTATTTTCCCTCTCCCAGGTTTGAAGTCAGCCTTTTCTCCATGAAGCCCTGGTTCTTTTTAGGGGGAAATGGTGGTCATTCAGTTCTGTGTAAATTTGTTTCTACTGTGATGATCATAGAGTATGAAGTTGCTAATTTTATAGGTAGGTTTTTAAATTGATGTAGAATATATCTAGCTTGGTGCCCTTTAGCTCTATTTAGAACAGTGCTGAGCCAAACAGAAAAAGAGATTGGAAAGTTAAAGACAATGAGTATAACACTGCTATTGAGAACATAATAGTATGGGCATAGTTATTTTCTCAAGTTAGTTTGAAAAGTATAAGAATCTTAATTCCCAAATTGCTAGAGAAGTTTAGGAATACTGGCTAAAATATTGGGAGCAAATTATGTTGGAGATCTGAACCACCTCACCCAAGAGAGCTTGAAGAGTGTCATGCCAGGACACTTTTCAATCATTGAATGTCTTTGTTCTTTTCTACTTTGTGTGTATATCCCTCAATCTTTATTCCATGATATCTACAGTATTTTCAGTTGTGTTTGTTCTTTTTTTTTTTTTTAAGAGAGAGGGACAGTGAGAGAGAGAGACAGAAAGAATCAATTTTTATTTAGTTTTCCATGTGGCTTTCATTGCTCCAATACTTAATTGTGTTTGTGGTGCTGGGGTTTGAACCCACATACTCGCACATGCCGGCAAGCCCCATAACTGCTTTGAGCCACTGCTCCAACCCCCAGTTGTGTTTATTTGCTTGAGTTGTTTCTGAAATTCTTATAACCTTGCTAATGTTTTTATTTATTTTCATTTTCATTTTCTCTTCTCTACTTATGATATATTGGAGCAATTTTGTCTCTTTCTCCGTTTTTCTTACCTGCCCCTCCCCTTTCCCCCTTCTCTCTTTAGTTCTAGTATATTTGCCTTTGAGCCTCTTTGTCAAAGGGAACATATTCTCTGTAATGTCTTTGAGACTACAAGAATAGCTTATCTGAGCCTTTGTCTGTTTTCTTGGGTAGTGACCTGACTCCTACTGTGTGCTCTTCATCTGTTTCACCCTCTATATTCAACCAGAGTCTGTACTGGTTCCTTTCTGATTTTTATCCTTTTTTTATTGTTGTAAAATTTACAAAAGACAAAACTTAACCATGTTAACAATTTTGAAATTTGTAATTCTGTGACTTTAAGTACATTGGTAGTATTGCATAATATCACCATGATCTAATTATAAAACCTTTTTTATTTGTTCTTTCTAATTATACATGACAATAGAATTTATTTTGACATAATTATAAAAGCTTGGAATCCCAAACTTAAACTCTTTATCCATTATACAATAAAATCTCATTTTTCTTCCTTAACCCCAGTCCCCAAAGCCTCCACAACTTTGCCTATTTCAGATGCCTTATGTGAATAGAATCATACAAGATTTTTGTTTTTGTCACTGGCTTATTTCATTTGGCATAATGTTTTCAAGATTTATCCATGTTGTAACATGCATCATAACTTAATTCCTTTTTATGGCCAAATAATCTACAGAGTCATGTGTTGCTTGATGAAAGGGATATATTCTGAGAAATGCATTGCTAGAAAATTCATCAGGGTTTAAACATTGTAGATGACTATTACATCACAAGGTGATATAATCTTGTGGAATTACTGTAGTATATATGGTCTATGATTAACTGAAAAGTCTTATGATACTCATAACTGAATATATCACATTTTGTTTATGATTCATCTATTAATGGGCACTTGAGTTGTATTTACCTTTTGTCTTTTATTATATTGCTGTGCTATATTTCTCTCTGTACAGAATGGCCATGAATTTTAGCCTGGCCTTGTCCTGATGGGGCTTCAGGGAACATGGTCATGGATGTTTACACTATATCTTTCAGGTGATACTCTTATCCTGGTGACCATCTAATGTCTAAGGGCCTGACAAGATGTCTCCCTGACAGGAAGCTTATTTATGCTGGAAGATACCTTTGTGGCTCTTTTCTGAACTTTGAGTTTATTCCTGTCAAAAGAGCCACTGTCTTAAAGATTCTTCATTTGGATAAATTTAATTTCAGATGTGTCATTTGGGCGAGACACATAGGAAGCAACACAATAAAAATATGAAGTAAAAAGCAGTTTTTTACTTAGGGACACAACAGAAGAGAGGTGCTGATGAGTACTGATGGGACTGTCATAGGAGCAATGAGCACAAGCAGCAGTTTGGGTGCCTGAGAGAAAGAGAGAGAGACCTATGGAATTAGGTCTTTACTGGGGTCCTGGGATGACCCAAAAAGATTCCCCATTGTGAGTTATATTTGTTGGACATAGAGCAAGCGGATGTGCATTCCATGATGTCACACTGTGACTGAGAGTGGAGTTAGCAGCCCTAATTGTCTCTGTGCAGTCTGTGTGGGGCCTGCTGGCCTATGGTGTGAATCACATAGATTATATTTACCTTGTTGATCACCAACAGACAGTTATATGTGGCTCAACACAGCAGCCATAAGTGTCTATTTAAACTTAAGTCAGATAGTATTAATCTTACTCAAACTAAACCCTGCAATAGCTCCTTATTTCATTCAGAATAAAATCTAAAGACCTAAAAGAACTACATGATTTGCTTACCTGGTTTTTAATTGCTTCAGCATCATCTTACATAGTGAAGGGATTCATTGGTTCACATTCATACATGCATATGTTTTGACGGAGTTGCTTAAACCCTGTCCTTGTCTAGGATCTCCCCCACTTCCCCTACTCCCTGATCTTGTGACTCCTCTGTAGTTCCCAAGTTACAAATAGAAATGACCATATACCAGTGGTTGAAACATTGAAGTTACTAGATTTATACACCTGCCTGGGTGCATTTGGGGTTCTCATGAGAGTCCACTGTACTCTATGGTGTTGAACACTCCTGTTTTTCCTTCCTCTCTTCCCTCCTTTTCTCCTCCACTTCATAGCTGAAGTCCCCACAGCTATGTGTTTTTCAGATATGGCAGGTCTATTAAATAAACTTGAGTAATTTTATTCCTATCTTAGATTTTAGTCTAGCTTCAACATATGAGAGAAAACATTCAACCCTTAAGTCTTGTTTCACTCAGCATAATTTTTTCCATTTCCATCCATTTACCTGTAAAAGCCATGATATTGCTCTTTCTTTTAGCTGAGTAGAACTCCATTGTAATATGAATCACAGTTTTTGGATCCATTCATCCAGTGAAGGGCATCTACATTGTTTCATAATTTTGCTATTGTAAACTGAGCTGCTATAAACATTGATTTAACTGTATCTGTGTAATAAGCTGATTCTAGTTCTTCTAGGAAAATTTCCAGGAGTGGGATAGCTGATTCGAACAGTGCTTTGATCCTGCATTGTTTGAGGAGTCACCACTCTGCTTTCCAGAGTGGATTTATGTTTGCAGTCCAACAACAATGTGTTAGTTTTCCTTTCTCACAACAACCCCTCCAATATCTATTATTGCTTGTATTCTTCATTTTTGAAATTACTACTGGAGTTAGGTGAAATCTCAGTGCAGTTTTGATTTGCATTTCTCTTATTGCTTGTGATGTAGAACATTTTCTCATATCTTTTGGCTTTTTGAACTTCCCCTGTTGAGATGTTTTTGTTTAGTTCCATTGCCCATTTATTGATTGGAGTGTTTGTGTTTTGGGTGTTAAGTTTTTTGAGTTCTTTGTATATTCTGGATATTAGCCCTCTGTAGGAGAAGTAGCAGACCATGATTTTCTCCCATTCTGTAGATTCTCTCTTGACACTATTGATTAATTCCTTAGCTGTGCAAAAGGTTTTCAGTTCAATGGCATCCCACTTATTAATTCTTGTGCTACAGGAATCTAAGCATTAAGGTGGAGTATTGATCCTATTTTATCTTCTAATAATTATCTGGTTCCTGGTTTAATTCCTAGTTCTTTGATCCATTTGGATTTTATTTTTGTCCAGGGTGAGAAATAAGTATCTAATTTCAGTTATCTGCAAATGGCTATCCAGTTTGGCCAGCACTATTTATTGAATAGGCTGTCTTTTCTCCAAGCTATATTTTTACCCCCTTTGTTGAATATCAGATGGTCAAAGATTTGTGGGTTAGCCTCACTGTCTTCTATTCTATTCCATTGGTCTTCCTGCCTACTATAATATCAATGCCATGCTGATTTTGTTACTACAGGTCTATAGTATAATTTCAGGTCAGGTATTGCAAATCCTTCTCTCTCTCTCTCTCTCTCTTTTTTTTTTTTTTTTTTTTTGCTTAGTAGTGCTTTGGATATTCTGGGTTTCTTATTATCCCAAATGAATTTAAGCATTGATTTTTCTATATCTGTGAAGAATGACATTAGTTATCTTGATGGGAATTGTGTTTAATCTGTACAGCACTTTTAGCAGAGTAGCCATTTTAACTATATTGATTCTGCCTAACCCCAAGAATATGGGATGTCTTTCCATCTTCTCAGGTCACTTTCTTCAAAGATTGAAAGTTTTTATTTTAGAGGTATTTTTTTCCCTTTGTTAGATTAATTCCCAAGCATTTTATTCTTTTTGAGGTTATTGTGAAAGGGACAGATTTCTTGATTTCTTCTTCAGCAGAATTGATTTATGGGTGTTGATATTGTATCCTGCCACTTTGCTAAATTCCTTTATAAGCTCTAGAAGTCTTCCAATAGAATTTTTGGTTCTTCTAGGTATAAAATCATATCATCAGCAAATGGAGATAGTTTAACTTCCTCTTTCCTATTCAAATCCTTTTGATTTCCATCTCTTATCTGATTGCTCTGGCTAGGGTTTTAAGAATTAAATTGAATAAGAGTGGTGAGAGGGGACAGCCTTGTCTTGTTTCCGAGTTTAGTGGGAATGCTTTCAGTTTTTCTCTATTAAGTATAATTTTAGCTGTGGGCTTGTCATAAATGGCCTTGACAAAATTAAGGTAAGTTCCTTTCATCCCTATTTTCTTGAGAGTTTTAAGCATAAATAGGTGTTGGATTTTGTCAAAGGCCTTTTCTGCATCAGTTGAGATAATCATACAGTTTTTATCTTTAATTTTGTTGAAGTGATGAGTTAAATTTATTGATTTGTGTATGTTGACCTAGCCTTGCATGCCTAGAATGAAGCCCACTTGATTATGATGTATTATCCTTTTGATGTGTTTTTGGATATGGTTTGCTAGGATTTTATTAAGAATTTTTGCATCTAAGTTCATCAGGGATATTGGTCTATAGTTTTCTTTTGTTGATGTGTCTTTGTTGGGTTTTAGAATCTGGTTATGGTTTCCTCATAAAAAGTGTTTGGAAGGGTTCCATCCCTTTCAATTTTATGGAATATCTTACTAAGGAGAGGTCTTAATTCTTCTGTAAAGGTCTGGTAGAACTCAGCTGAGAATCCATCAGCTGAGGTCCTGGGCTTTTCTTATTTGATTACTGTTTCAATTTTGCTACCTGATATTGGTCTGTTGAACTGTTCAATATCTTCCTGAATCAGTTTGGGAATGTTATATTTGACTAGATATTTGCTCATGTCATCCAGATTCTCTCAAGTTGGAGGAGTATAGTTTTTCAAAATAGTTTCTGATAATCCTCTAGATTTCAGATGAGTCAGTGGTGATGTCTCCATTTTTGTTTCTGGTTCTCTTGATTTGCTTCATTCCATTATATCTTTTGGTAAGGTTGGCTCAGGGTTTGTCAATTTTATTTATTTTTTTAAAGAGCCGACTTTTTGTTTCATTGATTCTTTGTATTGTTTTTTGTTCCCAATTTCATTGATTTTGGCTTTGATTTTGGTCATTTCCTGTCTTCTATTGGTTTTGGGATTGGATTGTTCTTCTTTTTTAAAGATTTGAGGTGTAGCATAAGTTTATTTGCTTGGGGTTTCTCCTGTTTTTTAATGAAGGCACTCAGTGCCTTCATTAAAAAGATACCTGCTTGTCTTTTTGACTGCTCTCAATCAGGTCAGTCATATTCCCACTGTTAAACCTCTGCCCAAGCTACTGTCTTTGCCTAGAACTTCCTTCTTCCTAAGCTTGTGTAGCAACTTCCTCATCTTCCTGTTTTTGTTGATATATACAAAGTCTTGCATGATCTAGTCCTTCTTGGCCTTTTTCTCCTCAAACACCATACCTTTTGTCTTGCTCATTCTGCCACATTATGTCCTGCTTGCTATTCCTGCTTGGAACGTGCCATTCTATGGCCTTGATATGAGTTGCTTCATTTTCCTAAAGCAGTCTTTATCTAACTCTGTGACTCCCTTATCTTCTTTAAATCTTTGCTCACAGGTCGATTTTACAGTTAAAGGAAGTTAAGGTCATTATTTTAAAATAAACAAGAAAAGGTTAATACAAAATTTGTGACATTACCGTGAGAATAAACTACAATTGCAAAGAATTCCTAATAGGACCAAATGGAGACAGATTAAGCCATGATGTGGAAGCAGGAAATCTTAGTAGACTAAGAACATCATGAATGATACTGAGATTGCCTTCATAGGAGCAAATGAGGAGATGCTGGCTTTGGCAATGATAGAGAATTTAACAGTCAGATGGTTTAATTGAAAGATAAGAAATGGTATCTCTGCAACAGTGTCATAGCTAGACTGTTTAAGCTCTCATGAAAAATTCAGAATAGAGTAAAATGTTCATTCATTTCTAATTTCCTTGCTGCAGTTTGTAGGTCAATACCTTTACTCTTTGGCAAAATGTGGCAGACTCTTTTTGTCTCTTATAACTGTGGCTTATATTTCTCCCTCCATGACAAAAATATATCTTGAATTTTCCCATGAAGCCTAAGACAAATAAGTGATTATACATTTCTTACATAAGAAGGTGTAAAACACTTGGAGATATTAGAGAGAAAGTTAAGAAAATAGATATAGACAGAAAAATAGTAGATTTCAGCAGTGTAACCTGAGAAATAGTTTCTTCTTCAGAGCCACTGAGGAAAAAAAATTATAGAAGGCTTAGAAATATATTTTAAATGGTTGAAAATTTTCTTTTTAAAATGAGAATAGATGACATTTTGACAATGTAAATTATATCTTAAGTGTCACGGGCTATACGATATCTCTAGAATCATAATTGAATAAGTTTGATATACTAAAGAAAATAGCAAATGAGGAAATCTGTGAAGGCATAATATGTACATAGAATAATGTTATAAAAACCCAACCTCAAAAAATCCAGAGTGAGGTAAAACTGTGATTGAGGGGAACACTTAGCATCCAGTCTGAATTAGAAAGGTCAATGTGAACTTTTAGAAGAAAGAACAGAGGCTTTCCTAGAGTAAATCATAAAAGTATCTCAATTTATGTATTTAGCTTTAGTTATACATTTATCTGAAAACTTTGCTTGTTGTATGTAGAATAATAGAGAAAGACAAATTATGTGAAAACATGATCAATATTGTCAGATCTTTAAAAATAATATAAATTATGTAAAAGAAATGTTTACAATTAGATATGATAATTTATGTGATTTGCCTGTCCTTGAGTATGCCTAATAGAGATTTATTTTCAGTGTAATCTCTAGACTTTGGGAATTGATGTAATCTGAATTATTCAGTCTACTCAAAGTTTGTATTGAAATCCTAACATCCTAGGTAATGCTATTAGGAGGTGAAGCCATCATGAGGATGATTAGGTCATGAGGACAAAGCCCTCATAAATGGAATTAGTGCCTTTATAAAGTTGTATTTTACTCCTTCTACCATGTGAAGTTAGAACGAGAAGCCTAACCATGATTAAGCAGACCCTCACCAGACTCCAAATTTGCTAGTGCTTTGATTTTGGACATTCAGCCTCTGGAACTTTGAGAAATAAAGTTCTGTTTATTGAATTTTGATTCTTTATTTTATAAGCCCTCCAACATATGGCATTTTGTAATAGCAGCCTAAATAGACTAAGACAGGGATTGTATAAATATGGTTAATTCGGAAAAAGACATATTTGTCCTAATCCAAGCACTTCCTTTCCATTCAACTTTGGATTTCATTTTGCTTTTCTTTTTTTTGTTGGAGTGCTGGGGATTGAACCCTAGGCCTCTTGCATACTAGGCAAGCACCCTGCCACTCTGCCAAATCCCCACTTCCATTCAACTTTGACTTTAATTTTATAAACACTTAATGTTTGTTTTAAAGAATAAATTCTTTTAAATCCCATAAAATTACAGATGTGCTATTTCATTTATATATAGAAGACTTGTATGTATGTGAGAGAGAGAGAGAAATATGAGCTTGTGAGGTAAACTTTAAGCAAAAGGTTGACAGACATAAAATTCAGGATTATGGTTACTGTTAAAAAAGGAAGAGAAGCTAATGAGATCAAAAGGGACATATAGGGAAATTGCACCCTAATTGGCAATATTCTAATTCTTCAGTGAGTGGTAGGTAAATGACTATTGTAACATAATAACTTTATATTTCCATTTCTAACTTTATTGATCAATTGATTGATCCATTGTTTGAAATACTGAGATGATCTAATTATTAGAGGCCTAGAATATGAAAAGGATCCAGCAAAGGAAACTGGGAATGAGCTAGAAGGGAAGAAGGACCAATTTAAGTACACATGTTTTTCAAAAAGGATGGAGTGGTCATTTCCTTCAGATCTTGATGCTTAATCTTGTAAGACGGGCAATGAGAATTTTCACTGTATTTGCATTGTTGAGGTGACCCAGACAAGAGCAGTTTTAGCATGGTGGTAAGTGATGAGAGTCTTACTATGATTCCCAGGGACAGGAGGAGATGAAAGATGGACAGCAAGTAGAAACAATTTTTTTTCCAGAAGTTTTGTAGTAAATAGAACCTGGGAAATTTTTTTAATTTTTTATTCGTTCAACCTAGTCTTACATTTAGGAGGGAATCGTTGCCACACAATTGTGAACACATGCATAATGACAGAGCAAACTGAGGCTAATGCCAGTCCATGATCTTCCCCCTTCGGGTTCTGCACATTCCCATGTTTCCCCTACTTTACCCCCATGTTAGTTGGGCTTCACATGGAAGCTAAAGGTTCCCCACTGGGTTGATAACCTCCCTACTCCCTCCAGCTGCCTTGATATCCCTCCTATTCTCTTCCCCCTCCCTATTTCCCTCCCTTCATCCCCCAGCATCAGAGTTTCTTTAAGAGGAGAGGAATTACAACATATTTGCATAGCTATGAAATGATCTCATACAGAAGGAAAATTATGTTGCAGGAAGAAATGAATATATTAATGAAGCCCTTAAATACTTGAAAGCACATGAGAACCAGTGAGTAGGGAGAGGGGTGATTTAGATCAGAAAACAGTTCATTTTTTGTAAAAGGAATGAAAGAGATACTTTGACTCTTCCATAAATACTAGATGAAAAATACTAGATGAAAACCTAGGGTCAGGCAAAAGTTAGAATTTGGGATGTCTCTGAAAATGTGTAATTTTGGGCTATTTCTCTCATTTGCCTGTTGTTCAAGGCTTTGCATTAGAGGCATATGGTATCACCATGCATTTGAACAAACTACAACATTCTAATTATTTGTGATAATGATTCCATTGTGTACAGTATATTTGGGTTCATATATCTCCCCAAACTATTATACCTTGTGTGGAAAAATGACTATCTGTAATAGAAGAGTGACTCCAGATAATGGAATTATCCATCAAGTCTTATTCAGTTCTCATCTGGACACGTTTGAATCCATGTCGTCTTCAGAATTTGTCATTGTGCCAGTTCTTCAGTTACCTAGGGTATCATAAAGCAAATTTAACCTTGAACGGTTATCTAGTTATTCTGATCTATGTGAAAAGTCAGAGCAGATCTTCAGAACTAAAACTCAATTGATCTATGACATGAATTCAGATAAAAAATTTAATTAACAATTTATGTATTAAACAATAACCCAGGCTCTTTGGTAATTCTTGATAATACTTGAAAGTGCTAGAATTTTTTCATCTCATAGTTGACCTTTTGCTCTTTTATTTCACCTTCTTTTCACATATTGCTTAAATAGAATGTTGAATTTAAAAGTTGAACACTGGAAGTTGACAAAACATTCTATTTTTAGGTAAAGTTTAAATGGATTATTTTCACCCTGGAAATCTTGGTTTGAAGAAGTGTGACTTTTAACTTTAGGTGTGTTCTCAGTTCTTCCTTAAGGAAAGTAGATTTTATTTCAGGCTCTTTGTATTTAAGAGAAATGAATCCATGATTCAGTTCTAGAAAAACTCGTATGATGGTATGGTGTTGTTGTAAAAACATTGAAAAATGAAGTTCTATATTCAAGGGACTGAACTTTACAGATGAACAAGAAGCTAAGGGAAGGGAGGGAAGCTGATCTCTATTAACACTGCTACGAATTTAGGGAGAAAGTTATTTCAGAACAACTAAGTGTTATAATTTTTGTTTTTCTACTACAGAATCAACTTCCTTCTGTTTGATTTTATGATTCTATCCTTATGTTTCTCTTACCATTATAAGCAACAACACAGAAGAATTAGCTTTATGATTGTTACAACTAATATTTATTGGATTGTATTCCATCATATAATACCACATTAAATATCCAAATTTCATTATATATGTTATTTCTTGTATATCACTGCATCACCCAATATGTATCATTAAGAATTCAACAACTGGGCTAGAGCAGTGGCTCAACAATCATGGTGCTTACCTGGGGTTTGAACCCCAGCACTATGTACACAACAAAGTGTTGAAGCAACAAAAACCACATGAAAAACTAAATAAAATTGATTCTGTCTTTCTCTCTCTCACTGTCCCTCTATCTTTAAAAAAATAAAAAATAAAAAAGATTTCAATAACTGGGCTGAAGTGATGGCTCAGTGGTAGAGCACTTGCCTGGCATGCACAAGGACCTGGATTTGAACCCCAGCACCACATTACACAACTAAGTGTTGGAAAAACTAAATCCAGACGAAAAAATAAAATTGATTCTCTTTCTCTTGCCTTCTTTTTTTAAACAAAAGAATTCAACAACTGTTTTTTTTAAAGTTACCTGTAAATAAGGAATATGTGTCAACAATACAGAGCTTTGACATGATAAAAAAGTTAGTCTTTTTTTTTTTTTTAGAGAGAGGGACAGTGAGAGAGACAGAGAAAGAAAGAAACAACTTTATTTAGTTTTTCACATGGCCTTCGTTGCTCCAACACTTAGTTGTGTACGTGGTACTGGGGTTTGAACCCAGATCCTTGTGCTTGCCAGGCAAGTGCTGAAACCACTGAGCCATCACTCCAGCCCCATGTTACTGTCTTATAATATGATGTAAAAAGCTCTGACAGAACCAAATATATGCTAATATAACTACAATTATTACTTAAGAAATTTCTGGAAATGTTTGATTAAACTGTGTTCAAGCAGTTGTTTTCTGGAAAGCATAAGACACTAGCTAGTGAACTTGCAATCTGCTATTTACTTATTTGATCAATTTTGGGTTTCATAGCATAGAGGTTAAAAGTGTGGATGGGGAGCTGGAGTGGTGGCTCAGCAGTTACAACTTTTGCCTGGCAAGAATGAGTACTCAAGTTCAAACCCCAGTACCACATATGCAATGAAGTCTAGGAGCAAGGAAGACCACATGAAAAATTGATTCTCTCTTTCGCTCTCTCTCTCTGTCTCTCTCACTATCCCTCTCTCTTAAAAAAAAAAAAAAGTGGATAGTGGAGCCTGACTATAACTGCCATCTATTAGCTGTGTGCCTTGGGTTAGTCATTAAACCTCTGTTTCCTCATCCATTAAGTGGGAATAATAAACAGATTATAGGAGATTAAATGATTTTGTGTATGTAAAATGCTTAGAATACTGCCTGACAGATCTCACAGGTTGGATAAGTGTTAGTTAATAAAATAGCTTATCTTAAAGCAGTGGTTCTCCACCTTTAGCAAGCATCAGAATCACCTATTTAACACATACATTTTATGGGCTTTAGCCCTGAGTTTCTGATTCAAATTGGGAAAAGTTGGAGAATTTGCTTTCCTGTGAAGTTCTAAAGGAATGTTGACATGCCTGGTCTGTGCTCCTGGAACCCTGTTGAAAACCATTGGCCAAGAGCAGTGCTTTTCAAATTTTATGTGGAAAAGGAACAGTTGTTTGTTTTACTGTTTAATTTATTTTAATCTATCACATTTTTGTAGAATACAATAAATACATATCACCAAGAAAAAATATTGAAATAATAGATAAATGGATTTGCAGTTTTCCCAGAACCATTTGTTAAACAGACTGTCTTTTCTCCAACTTAAGTTTTTGACTTAAGATTGAGTATGGAGTTAACTATATTTATGAGAGCTTATCTCTGTGTTCTCTGTTCTGTTCCACTGATCTTCATGTCTGTTTTGGGACCAGTACCATGCTGTTTTTGTTCTCATAGCTCTGTAGTATAATTTGAAGTCTGGTATTGTGATTCCTGCAGCTGCACTTTTCTCACTAAGGATTGCTTTGGCTATTCTGGGCCTCTTATTTTTCCAAATGAAATTCATGACTGCTTTTTTTAGTTCTGTGAAGGAGGTTATTGGAATTTGGATGGGTATTACATTGAATCTCTATAGCACTTGGGTAACATGGCCATTTGATTATATTAATTCTCCCTATCTGAGAACATGGGAAGTCTTTCCATCTTCTAAGGTCTTCTTCAATTTCTTTCTTTAGTGTTCTAGAATTTTCATTGTAGAGTTCCTTCACCTCTTTTGATAGATTGATTTCCAAGTATTTTTTTGAAGCTATTATGAATGCAGTAATTTTTCTAATTTCTTTCTCAGTATGTTCATCACTGGAATAAAGGAATGCAATTTATTTGTGAATGTTGATTTTGTATCCTGCTACCTTGAGGAATTCATTTATGAGAGCTCTAGATGTCTTCTGAAGAAATTTTTTGGATCTTCTAAATATATAATTGCATCATCAGCAAACAGTGATAATTTGAGCTCTTATTTGCCTGTTTGTATCCCTTTAATTTCCTTCTCTTGCCTAATTGCTCTGGCTAGAATTTCAAGGACTGTGTTGAATAGGAGAGGTGAAAGTGAATATCCTTGCCTAGTTCCTGTTTTCAGAGGAAATGCTTTCAGTTTTTCTCCATTCAGAATAATGTTGGCCTTAGGTTTTCATCAATGGCTTTTACTATGTTGAGGTAAGTTCCTTCTATTCCATTTTTTTTCTATTAATTTAAACATGAATGGGTATTTACCTTGTCAAATGCTTTTTCTGCATCTATTGAAACAATCATATGATTCTTGTTTTTAAGTCTATTTATGTAGTGAATAAATAGGTTTGGTTGGATGAATCTCACTTGGTAGTGGTGTACTTTCTTTTTAATGTATTTTTGTATGCTGTTTGCCAAGATTTTAGGAAGGATTTTTGTATCTAAATTCATCAAGGATATTGGTCTGAAGTTTTTTTTCCTTGATTTGTCTTTGTCAGGTATCAGGATAATACTTACTTTGTAGAATGTGTTTGGTAGAGTTCCCTTCTTTTCTATTTCATGGAATAATTTGAGGAGAATTGGTTTTAGTTCTTCTTTAAAAGACTTACAGAACTTGGCTGAGAATCCATCTGGTCCTGGGCTTTTCTTTGTTGGAAGGCTTTTGATGGCTGCTTCTATTTCATCACTAGAAATTGATCTGTTTAACTTTTCTGTTTCCTCTTAGAAGAAAAGGTGGGCCCAATGCTCCAACACGTTGGCTCAGGAACTGACTTCCTAAATAAGATCCCCAAAGTGCAAGAAGTGAAAGGAAAGATAAATAAATGGGATGGCATCAAATTAAAAACTTCCTCATGGTAAAGGGTATAATTAAGAGTATGAAGATAAAACCTACAGAATGGAAAAGAAATCTTTGCCCCCTGCACCTCAGACAGGGCATTAATATCCAGGATATACAAAGAACTTTTAAAATTTAACATAAAAAAACCAAATACCCAAATCAATAAATGGGCAAAAGAACTAAACAGATACTTCCCAAAAGAAGAAATACAAATGGTCAACAAATGTTGTGAGGTTCCCCTCAGAGAAAAGACCATGACCCAGAGTCCAAATTACAGAGTCTTTATTAGCAGCTGGCAACTGTCTCCCTCAGCAAAATGCCAGAGGAGAGCAGCCTTGATCCTCTTTTTGCAGGGTCTTATAAAGGCAAAAATCATATCCCGTTTGGCACAACGGGTCTGCAGATGCAGAAAGCAAGCACAATCACAGAAGCTAACTGTGCAGTTAGAGCACTGAAGCAGAAAGCTACACCTTGTTTATTTAAATCTTTTGAAATTGTCACAGAGTACATTCTGTGTCAATAATTCCCATATTACAGCTTTTTATTTTATGCTTTAAGATGACTTCTCTTAGGCTAAGGCTGAAGCCCTGTCACATTCCCTACTGGTTTTATATTTATGAGTCAAATCCTAGATTCTTCAGTATTTAGTCTATTGTAATTTGTCCTTGAAACCATTAACTTGACTGAATGTATTTTTTGTTTGATGTATTTAGTCAAGCAGTTTAACATGCAGGGGCCAATCAGGAGCCCTAGCAGAATTAAAATTAAGGGTCCTGAGACAGCTTGGTAGTCAACCAAGGGTACCAGGAAAATAGGTTTTTATACCAATTGCCATTTTTATTTCTGAGTTTTTCGCTTTCCTTTAGGCACCTTTGAATCAAAGATAAGCTTTCTCTAATCATTCCTGAGTAGTTGGTGTGAGGTAATGACACCTTGTATCACTTTTCCTGTCATTGTATCTTTTAATAATTCCCAGGTATAGTTTTTAGGCTGATGAGGGGGGTCTCTTCTGAGAAGGCTAGGCATATGTATAAAATAATTAGGGATTTGATAGGTGAGAAAGTCTTATCTTTGGCAGATTTTTTTCTGTAAATTTCTGGATTATCCATCTTTTTATTGACACTGGAGAATCTTGTTTTTTGGATTCAGTAGCCCTTTTGAGCTGAGAATGATGATGTATCCAGCAGCATTTTTCCGCAACCTTCATTGCTGTTGATGTTGTCAGAATCACAGGAAGGGGACCCTGCCATCTAGGTTCAAGGCTGGCTGGACAGTGGTATTTAATCCAAACAAGGTCTCCAGGCTGGAAAAAGTGTGTTTTGTGGTCCTTTGTGTCCCATTGAGCCTAGAGGGTAAATTTGACTTAACACCTGTTGAAGGGTCTGGAGAGACTGGCGAAGATCCTAGTTAGAAATTTCAGCTAAAATTTCTTCTCTAAGGTGAAGGAGTAAGGGAGGGGGTGAAACCCTGGATATAGAGGGTACATTTGGCCCACAAGAGAGCAAAAGGAAGGAGGCTCACCCAATTCTCACCAGTTGCTAAGTTTAATTTTGTAAGAAGGTCCTTTAGGGTCCTATTTATTCTTTCTACCTGTCCTGAACTCTATGGTCAATAAACATAATGTAACTTCCAATTTATCTTTAAAGCCTCAGATACCATTTCAGTAATTTGGGCTATGAAAGCCAGGCCATTGCCAGACTCCAGAGCTAAGGGAAGGCCAAATCTAGGAACTATTTCCTATAGTAACTTTTTAATTATTATCTGAGCAGTCTTGGACTTGGTAGGGAAAGCTTTAACCCATCAAGAAAAGGTTTCTACAAATACCAAGAGGTAACAATACCCATGGAGTCCAGGTTTTACTTCAGTGAAATCAATTTCCCTTTGTTTCCCAGGAGAAGTTCCTCTTGTGCCTTGTGAGAGCTTCAGATTTGGTCCTGGATCAACTTAGGCACAGATTTCATATTGTGTAGTGATGTCCTTTGCAGTCTGGTCTAACCAGGAATATAATAACTTTTTCTTAAGAGTTCAGATAGCTTGGTAGCCCCAAGTTGAGTTCCTTGGTGAACTTGCTTGATCAGTGTCCGATCAAGTGCCTCAGTTAAGTAAACTCTTTGGTCTGGTAAGATTTTCCATCCTGAGTTACTGTTTGA
The DNA here is from genome assembly GCA_004027875.1 of Aplodontia rufa. Classification (NCBI taxonomy): domain Eukaryota; kingdom Metazoa; phylum Chordata; class Mammalia; order Rodentia; family Aplodontiidae; genus Aplodontia; species Aplodontia rufa. The sequence continues at coordinate 41,367 of PVKS010003565.1, forward strand.
AGCCCCTAAGGTTTCTCCATGGTCTATTTCTTTTTTAGTATAATGTGGGCCATTGATATGGTGCCTAGAAAATCTAGAGGCCCCACTGGTTTTAAGGCAGCGTCTCTGGTTGCCAAGTTGGCTGCTTTGTTACCCTGTGCTTCAGGTGAATTGTCCTTTTAATGTCACTGACAATGAACAATTGCTACCTTGGTTGGTAGCCAGATGGCCTCCAAAAGGGCAAATTCAAAAGCTTTTTGCTCAGTTTCTGTACATTTCAGGGTGTCCTTACCCCTAGTGCTGGAACAGAGAAGCTTTGCAATCTCTGCAAACCCCAGTATCCAGAGGCTACAATAACTGACTGCTCCCAAGAATTTTTTGACCTGTCTTTGTCTTTGGGGTGAGGAATTTTTAAAATGGCCTCTACCCATCTGGAAGACAGATTTCTTTTTCTTTGTGCCAATTTATATCCTAAGTAGATAGCATTTGAGCCTTTTTAGTGGAAAAATGATATTCCAGTGCTTCTGGCTCTTTTAAGAGGCCCTCTGTGGCTCTCTTGCATGACTTATGATCCGTTGCAGCCAGCGAGAGGTCATCCACGTACTGTAATAAGGTGACCTCTGAATGTTCTTGCCTGAATGACAAGAGGTTCAATCTTAGAGGTTTATCAAATAATGTAGGAGAATTTTTTAATCCTTGGGGAAGATGTGTCCAAGTCAATTGTCCAGAACATCACCCTTCGTGGTCTGACCATTCAAAGGCAAAAGAGGCTGGCTTACCTCTGCAAGCTGGAGGCTGAAGAAGGCATCCTTGAGGTCCAGCACCATGTACACCTGGTGAGATGGCAACAGAAGTCTGAGGAGAGCGTGTGGCTTTGGAACAGTAGGGTTGGATGGTCTCCGCTTACTTATTTACTTCCCAAAGATCCTGAATAGACTGGTAATCTTTAGTTCTGGGCTTGCAGACAAGGAAGAGAGGGGTGTTCCAAACTGACTTATGAGGAATTTGTATACCAACTTCTCTGAGTCTTTGAATATGGATTGCAATTCCCCATTTGCTTCTAGACATAAAGGATATTGCTTAACTTTAATGGGTGTTTCTTGGCCAGTAAGTTGGACCACAATGGGCAGGCGGTGAACAGGTAGGCCCAGTGGATTTGATTCAGCCTTCACTCTTGAAATTTTTAATTGTAATTCTTTTAAATGCATTGTTCCAGTGACAGGGGGCATCTCTGTTAATACATTCTTCACTGAGAGGCAACTGTTGGACACCCCCACATGGGAAAGAGACCCCTGGTACCTGAGACGAGAGATTTTATTGGAAGGAGGATGACAAGATGGCTGCTCCCAGGACCAGAGAGAACAGTATGGCTGATCCCAGGACCCGAGAGAACAGCAAATAGGTGGTCTGGAGTGGGGGAATCTATTAGCTCTTGTGGCTTTCTCTGGAAAGCAGGGCTTAGGCGGTTGCCTGGGGCTCAGATATATTGAGGTAGGCTGTGCCCCTAAATGGTTGTGCTTTGTGAAAGAGGAATTTACATCTAAGTGTGGCCATCATTATTGAAAGTTATCTAACAGCAAGTTAACAGTATTTTGGTTGGAGGATTTTGATCAAAGGATAACTTTGTTTCATCTGCTTGAAATGAAATTATAGCTTGCAATTTCTATAATAGATCTCACCCAAGTAGCGGATAAGGGAAGTCAGGCATTACGAGAAAGGAGTGGGTAATAGTTCCTTGACCCAAATTGGTAATTCTAGCTTCTGTCCATGGGTAAGATTTTGATCTTCCAGTGGCTCCTTTAATAAAGATCGTGTCATTTGACAGGAATCCTTCAGCCTCTATAAGGACCAAGTAGGTGGCCCTGTTATCCCCCAAGAAATTACAGGTTTTCCCCCTATCTGTAAAGTTACCATGAGCTCCTGGGGGCTCATAGAGATGAAGCTTTGGCCCCATCAGTCCTCAAGAGTGTCCCTTTGTAGGACGTGGGGGATCCTTTTATTTTTGTTAGGACTTTTATTTTTCCAGTGCCCCTTTTCCTTACAGTAGGCACACTGATCCTTTGGTGGGGGGGGGGGGTCTTCCTTTCTCTGGTGATCTGCAGCCCTGTCCCTCCTGATAAAATCTTGTAGGCTTTCCATCTGTAGCCTGGGGATCTTTCAGAGCTGCCATCGTTATCTTGGCCATTCTTTTTGTCTGCTTGTCTTCTGGGGTTTGCCTATTGTTATATACCCTCTGGGCAATTTCGACCAGCTCAGATAACATCTTTTCCTCAAATCCTTCCTGTCTCTGTAACTTTTTTCTACTGTCTGAGGCTGACTGAGTAACATGCATTATTTAAGGTCCACCAGTTTTTAGGAGCTTCTCGGTCTATGGGGGTGTATATTCTATAGCCTCCAGGAGGTGCTCCAAGAACATGGCAGGAGATTTAGCAGGCCTTTGGATAGTTTCACATACCTTAGACAGATTAGTTGGCTTCTGGGCTGCTAATAACAAGAGTTCCCTGTTGGGGTCCCAATGGGGTCTGGAGGAGGGAAAAATCTGTTTTCCTGATATCCTTCTGGAATAACTGGCATGTGCTCAAGCACTGAGGAAGTCCTTTTAGGACTTAGGGCAGGGATCCTGGTGAGAAGAATGTTTTTAGGGCATTTGGCGTATTTCTTTGAACATTTCCTAAACCAAGAAGGTCTTTCAGTGACTATACCAATCCAAATCTGAATATATGGAGAGTGGTCAGGGTGTTTAGGCCACCTGAGAATGACATCTTGGACTCAGTAGCAGGTAGGGAGATTGGTTGACCTGTTGCAGGGCCCACTGACCCTAAAAGAAGGCCAATCCATTCCTCAAAATTTCCTGAATCTAAAGATTTATAAGTTGTACCATAATCGTAAGGCTTTGCCTGAAACTGCTTAAAATTTGTTAGCATACACTGAAGAGGAGTAGATGGACTTGATGATCCTTGTCCCATCTTATGAACAGAGAGACTCACGATTGACAATGATAATGGGAGACAAACAATGGGCAAGACACCGAAGACAGAGACAAGAGGCCACAACCAGAACCAGACTTCAGACCAGAGGACTGGGCAATGTCTCACCATAGTATTGGACTGGGGAAGAAGTGCTGCATCTAAACTTCCACAGAGGCCTCTGTCAGGGCCCTGAAACCAGACTTAACCTCTAGAAGTCCAGGAACCAGGCGGTTCTCAACGACCAGGAATTTTCAATCGGCAGCGTTGATATTCCCATGACTCATAAGGCAAGAGCTTTCCCCAGGCTGAGGAACATCTTCTCACTAGCCACTCCCTAGGACTTCTTACCTGTTTTGTTTTCCACCCTCTCCAAGAATCAAAGCAGGGCAGTCTGATCACCTTTGAGAGCCAATCTCGCTGGGACCTCCAAATGTTGTGAAGTTCCCCTCAGAGAAATGACCATCTTTTTCTTTTAAATGTATGTGGCTATAGTATATACAGTGACATTTATAACTGCTTGGAATGTACCTTGCTTTTTCTTAGTTCCAACATTTCCCCTTCTCCTCCCTTCCTATCATCCCTTGTTATTCTTCAATTGTGTGCATTTAGGAATATGTGACAACTAATCCCAACACTATGTAAAAGTATAATGCACTAATAAAAATAAATTTTTAAAAAGATCATGACCCAGAGTCCAAATTACAGAGTCTTTATTAGCAGCTGGCAACTGTCTCCCTCAGCAAAATGCCAGAGGAGAGCAGCCTTGATCCTCTTTTTGCAGGGTCTTATAAAGGCAAAAATCATATCCCATTTGGCACAATGGGTCTGCAGGTGCAGAAAGCAAGCACAATCACAGAAGCTAACCGTGCAGTTAGAGCAGTGAAGCAGAAACCTACACCTTGTTTACTTAAGTCTTTTGAAATTGTCACAGAGTACATTCTGTAAGTATTGACAATTCCCATTTACAGCTTTTTATTTTATGCTTTAAGATGACTCCTCTTAGGCTAAGGCTGAAACCCTGTCACACAAATACATGAAAAAATGCTCAATATTTTTAGCAATTAGAGAAATGCAAATTAAAACTACACCAAGATTTCACCTCACTCAGGTTAGAATGGCAATAATCAAGAATGCAAACAACAAATGTTGGTGGGGATGTGGGGAAAAGTGTATATTTATACATTGTTAGTGGGACTGCAAACTGGTACTACCACTCTGGAAAGCAGTCTGGAGATTCCTGAAAAAATTGGGAATGCATCCAACCTTTGACCCAGCTACCCCACTCCTTGGTATCTTCCAAAGGACATAAAAAGCAGCATACTACAGAGATGCAGCCACGTCAATGTTCACAGCAGCTCAATTCACAATAGCTAAGCTGTGGAACCAATCAAAGTGCCCTTCAACTGATGAATGGATAAAGAAAATGTGTCATATACGCACAATAGAGTATTACTCAGCTGCAAGGATGAATGACATTTTGTCATTTCCTGGCAAATGGATGAAACTGGAGAATATCATGCTAAGTGACATAAGTCAGTCTGAAAAGACCAAAGGTTGAATGTTGTCTCTGATATGTGGAAGCTAACCCAAAATAAGGAAAAGAACAGAGAAATAGCCAAAGGGGAAAGAACTGGAGGAAGGAGGAATGAAGTAGGGAAAGTTAATGGAAGGAATTGGGCTTAACTTGCTCATGTCCAATTATGAACATAATGTAGTGAATCATCAATATATAATTCAATGACTTACTAAAAATAGGCCAAAAAAAAAAAAAAAGCCATTTACTAAACAACAGAAAGACCAGTAGAGGGAAGAGAAAGGAGATGGGGAGGTGGAGATACTGGAGACTGAATTAGAATAAGCTGTACTGCATGCTTTTACAAAAATGGAAATGTTTAATCCTATTGTTAAAATTATCTAAAAAAAAAAAAAACAAGGGATGATAGGAAGGGAGGAGAAGGGGAAATGTTGGAACTGAGTTAAAACAAGGTATACTCCAAGTATTTCTAAGTATGTCATTGTATATACTATTGTCATGTATATAAATAATGTTCTTCATAGGTGTAAGAATTATATCACTATACTTATGTATATTAGGAAAAATATGTGACCCAGAAAGAGTCAAGGGACCAGGGACTGGGAGGTGGGGGGTGGGAGGTATATGACCAAATTATATTGCTGTATTGTATGCATCTATGAACATGTGACAGTCGGTCCCAACATTATGTACAGCTTTAATGCACCAGTAAAATAAATATCTATTAGATAAATGGGATTTCTATTTGAATTTTCCAGTGCTTTCCAAATGAATGGGAATTTTCCATTCATACCTTAGAAAACTGAGCGAACTGCTAGAGCCAGTGAAGTGAATGAGCACCTGGACTTCATGGTAGGTTTTTCACTTCTGGTATTTTAGAAATCTTTTCTTTTTATCCCTTCTTAATTGCGGTTCAAGATAAAATATATTTATACCTTCCTGGGATTAAGATATAGATATCTTTGGATGCTAGTATTTTTTTCTACCACAAAAATCATTTAAAAAAATTGAATTCAGCTATGGTTCAGCTGATTTCGAATTTAACTAGAGCCACTACAAAACTCTAGGACTTTCTGTCATCCAAAGCTACATTTTCATTATAATCTTCCTATAAGACATTCAATAAATCAATCAATAAATAAAACAAAGCTAAATAAATAAAATAGAAAGAAACAACTCCCCTTTTATAGTACCTATTTCACAAATTCGTGCTTCTGAGAAATTTCCTCTCCTATGCAGGGATTATTTCTCCCTGACTATTTGACAAAGTCATTTAAAACTTAGGAAAAGTCACATAAAAAGACCACTTTCTTCCATAGCTATGTCTCCTGGCCCTCAGTCTTCAATGCCAACCATCTGTTAGAGTAGCATAGTGACTCTCCAATGAGGAATGTGCATATATATGTTATGTAGTTTTTCACAGTCCTACCTGACCCACTTTATTCGTACACAGTAAACTACTACCTGACCTTTTAGCACATGGTTTTATTTTGTGCCTCTGATATTGAAAGTTTTGACAAAGAAAAAGGAAAGCTTCCTATAACTCCAATTCAAAAGAATAAAGTTGCCTTTGAATTAAGGAAGCCTCCTGTATGGGGAATTGTGAAATAAATAAATTATTGAAATAACCTAATAATAAAAAGTTAAAGAGGAAGTGCATCATTGTGATTATTTAAAAGCTCAAGAGTTAGATAATAAAAATGTAATAATTGTCAGATGGTAGTATTAGGATTAGATTATGATTAGGACTGTCTGTACCAAGAATGGAAACCAAACTTTCTTTCTTCATAAAAAGAAGTCTGAAAGTACATTGCCTAGATCACAGTGACAGGAACTCTGGATGACTTCCATTCCCTCTAATCCTTCCAACTATTACTGTTATCCAAGGAAGAGGCAGGAGGAAGGGGTAGGGTGGATGGAATAATATACTTCTCTTCCATTTAACTTCATTAAAATTTAACCACAAGGTCACCAGGAAATATCTAGAAGACCATGTACCCACCTAAAAAGCTGAGATTCTTTTCATAAAAGAAAAGGGAATTATATGTATTATAAGATCTATCTCTGTCATGCATATCTTTTTTGTTTTCTTCTGGTGGTTTATTTGTATTTTCTGCATTTCTATAATATATGTATTATCTTTATAAAAACATAAAATATAATGTAGTCCTATCTTTGACTCTACTTAGCCATTAATTCTGGTGAGAAAATAACTAAGGTTGCTGAGGTACTGATTATGTAACTCATAATAAAGACTTCATTTTGTGGAAAACTGCCTATCATTATTAATTGTAATCTTTATATAGCTCTTCTTTCTTGTTTCTTTCACTTGCTTGGAAAGAAGGTAATTATGCAATAGATGTGATTCAGGCATAAAATAGAGGGTTTTATTTAGTCTATGAAGCTATTAGATAACTACTAAAGAGGAACTCACCTAAAACATATTTTCTCAAAGAGTTTTCTTTTTTTTTTTCTGGTGACAGCTCAATTTCCTTTTAGGGTGCACTAATTTCAGTGGCTCAGATACCTTTAGAAGTTATTTTAAGCTATAGTGTAGGCACACTAAGTAGAGTATGCTAAATCTGGTTTAAAAAAAAACAGTTTTACTTGTGCTTCACTCCCTTTACCATTGTGGATTTTGTTTTTATTTCAACATTTTTTTTTTTTTACAAATTGCTAATTGTAATTGATAACAAATGTTTAGAAGATAGAACAGAAACTAAAACTTTTGATATGCCTGAAATACTTATGTAAAGTGAAAATAGTAAAACAAATTTTTTTCAAATGAATTTTAAATGGAATGCAATAACCACCTACTGAAATTTATACCTATCTAGAAATTAGAGCTGTCTGAAATTGGAGAAGTTCCTAAAGAAGTTTAAGAAACCTACCCTTGTAAAATTGTAAAAATCTTATCTGGACTGTGGCTAGGACTGACTTTTGGCAGAAGGTAGCTTTCATCCTTTCTGTTCATCTTTTAATTCCATTCCAATTCATGTCCCAGTTTTCCTTCAATATGCTAAGGATCTGGTAGTGACAGGTTTCACAATGTATAGAGCACTGGGAATTTTAAAGGCATAGAGAAAATTTGTATTCTGAGAAATCATTTAAAAATTATGTTCATAGATATCTAATGATGATGAATGAAGTACTAAGTTTTCAAAATAATACCAGAGTTTCATACTAGTATGCCTCTCTGAATAAAGATCCATCTGGGGCTAGCGCCTACTCTAAATCTCTATCTCCATCCCACCCTCTTAATCTGTTAGCTTCTCATTATCCTTAAGGTCTCAGTTGTTCCCTGGAGAAAATTCCTTAAATTGCTTCTCCTTTCAACACCTTCCCTTTCTTCACGTGTCTCTAAAACATGGCTGTCTAGGATCTTGATATATTCATGGTGTGACAAAAACCAGTGGAGAAAGGACAAATTCGTCAATGAATGCTGTTGAAACAAGGACTTCTATGTGGAAAAAAATATCAGATCCTTACCTCATATTATACACATATGTAGCATATAAATTTGAGATACAAATATTAAAATTAAAAAAGTAAACTCTTACAAAAATATAGAAGACTATCTTTGTAGCCTAAAACATATTTCTTACCTAGTATGTGAGTAGAAAAAGACATAAAAGCAAGATTTTATTTTCAAAATTCAAAACTTCAGTGTGAAGAAACAAGTAGACAAAGTGAAGTATATCAAAAGAAAATTTACAGAAGACAAAACCCAGTTGGGCAATATGCATACAAAGAAATGTTCAACCTCAGGTCCAATTAAGGAAATACCAATTTAAGTGGAGATACCATTTTATATGGATCCATCAACTGTGGAGATTTATGGAAACCTAAAGCTAAACTGGAATCCTCACTTGTGTTTGTATATAGAGCCATTTTCAACTGAGAACTGTCTGTATATATACTAATTAAAATACATAATAATATATTTTATGCGACATATAACATGCAACCTCAAAATACTTCTTCTAAATATATACTTTCTAGAAAGACTTGAGTTTCTGTAAGTAGGTACATTTAAGGATGTTAATGGTGATAATTTATAGATAATAATATGTAACAATAAGGAAAATAAAATACATTTCACTGCAAGAACTTTGGAAACTAGAGAAAAGCATGAAGAACTGATCTTTGTGATGTTCCCTTTTAAAAAATATTTTAAAATTATTGAGTGTTAGTAAAAATTAGCATTTACTGAGTGAAGTAAATAATGATAACAGAAATCTTCATGTACAGAATTGTAGGTAAGGAAAAACCATATGGACACATAACCTTTTCACAACATGGGATGTTGGCAGGGCATGGGGTGGGGGTGGCGGGTTTGTTGTTGAATCAGGAATGCCTTTGTTTAAGCAGCACTGAGGAGTTAAAATTCCAGAAGCCCGCTGGCATGGGGCTTCCTAAAGCACACAAAAGCCTTGAATTCTGCTCCATCCTTTCTGATCTGCCTAGAGCATTACTCATTCAATCCCTGCTTCCTTTTATATAACAGAGAGCCATTCCCTTCCTAAATTTATCTCACCACCACTCCAATAAGTCCCAGGCTGCTCTCTGTAAATGTCACTCTTAGGAGTTACCCTCCTTTCTGAAAGAATTATTTTTTTGAAGAGTTTGCTGACTGAATTCATTAAGACAGTTTGGGTAGGGGGCTTTAAGATTTAAAAAAAAAATTAAATTTAAAATTTTAACCTTTCAGAACATCTGGAGACAGGTAGCCCATCATTGCTTCAGTAAACTCACTACACTTGTCAGTTATGATTATTCCTGCAGTGTCTGATGCTGCAGATTTCTTAGTGACCCCATCTGTAACAGATTTTTGTCATCTGTATTGAGGTATTATTCAAATGTTAAACATTTAGACTAGTGAATTAAATGTCCATAAAATAAAATTTACCATATGCATATCAAGGTTGTGAGAATGTGTATTTGTGACAGTTTAGTTCGATTTGGATTGCTTAGAGTCAATAACATAGATGATGTAGTTTTGTAGTACTTGCTTACGTACTAAATTCTTTTCCTTATAAGTTCATAAATGGCGGCCTATGATGTTTAAATCAAGTATAAATGATAATCTATAAGACTTAAGTCATTCAAAAATATAACAGAAAAGCAAATTTCATTTAACTTATGCAGTATCTTAGAGTTTTTTTTTAACTAATTTTATTTAGTTTCTCATGTGGCCTTTGTTGTTCCAGCACTTCGTTGTGTACATGGGTGCTGGGGTTTGAACTCACGTCCTTGCGCATGCCACGCAAGCGCCGTAACCACTGAGCCACCACTCCAGCCCCAGTATCTTAGAGTTGAAATAAACTCATCTGTAGTAAAGTCACAAAAATGTTGCACACTAGGGAGGAGGGTAGACTTCTGCATGTGGGGATCCTCAATAGTCTGGATTCTAGTTTGAACAAAAGGGGAAGGAGAGAAAAACCAAAAATAAAATCTACCAGGATAACATGATAGGGGAAGAGAATCTTCGGTCTGTATAGTGGTATTGCTCAATAATATCTATTTTGTATAGTAGAAACCTGTATGTAAAGATCTCATCAGTCTCTATTATGAATTGATTTTTTTAACAACTTTATTTAGTTTTTCACATGGCCTTTGTTGCTCCAACAGTTAGTTGTGTATGTGGTACTGGGGTTTGAACCCAGGTTCCCATGCTTGCCAAGCAAGCACCTAAACCACTGAGCCACCACTCCAGCCCTATGAATTGATTTTAACCCAAATACTTTAGCATTAATATTTCAGTTGCTTTGTTATCTCTTTTGTAATCATAAATTCTTATCATGCTTCATTTAAAAATGTATTACATATAATTTTTTTAAAACTTTTTTATAGTTTTTTAATGTAAATATGACATAGGATTATACAGCAACATAATTATAAAAGCATGGAATTTAACTTGTTCTAATTCAGTCTCCAGTTCTTCTGATTCCCCTCTTTTCCTCCCACCCCTCTCTTATTTTTTATATACATAACAATAGATTTTCATTGACATAAGTATAAAGCTTGGAGTCTACCTAATTTTAACCAGTTCCCAGTATTTTCCTTTCTCCTACTTTCCTCCAACCCCTGTTCTTTTTAGATATACTTGACAATAGGATAAATATTGACATTTTTTTAAATATATGCAGTACAATTTACTCTAATTCAGTTCCCAGTATTTCCCCAACTCCCATTCTCATCCCTCTACTGATCTTTCTGTTATTTACTAATAGTTTTTTTAAATTTAGTGATTTGTTGATATATATATTGATGAGATGAACATGAAAAAGTTAAGTCTGATTCATTCCACACTCTTTCCCTATCTCATTCCTTCTTCCTCCATTATCTTCCCCTTTGTCTACTCCTCTGTTCTTTTCCTTGTATTAGATTAGCTTCCACATATCAGAGAGACCATTCAACCTTTGGTTGTTTTAAAACTGGCCTGTTTCACTTAGCATGATGTCCTCCAGTTCCATCCATTTGTTGGCAAATTACATAATGTCATTCTTCTTTATGGCTCAGTAATGCTCCATTGTGTATATATGCCACATTTTCTTTATCCATTCATCAATTGAAGGGCATCTTGGTTGGTTCCATATTGTGAATTGTGCTGCTATGAACATTGATGTGGTTGCATCACTGTAGTATCCTGATTTTAGATCCTTTGAATATATACCAAGGAGTGGGATAGCTAGGTCAAATGGTGGATGCATTCCTAGATTTTTGAGGAATCTCCATACTGATTTCAGAGTGGTTGTACCAGTTTGCAGTTCCACTAACAATGTGTAAGTGTACCGTTTTCCCACATCCTCTCCAATATTTATTATTTTTCATATTCTTGATTGTTATCATTCTGATTGGAGTGAGGTGAAATCTCAGTGAGTTTTAATTTGCATTTCTCCAATTGCTAGAAATGTTGAACATGTTTTCATATATTTTTTGGCCATTTGCCTTTCTTCTTCTGAAAAGTATCTGTTAATTTCTTTTTCCCATTTATTGATTTGGTTATTTATTTTTTTGTGTTAAGTTTTTTGAGTTCTTCGTATAAATATCTTAGTAACGTCCTGAGGTATAGGAGGCAAAGATTTTTTTCCCATTCTGTAGGTTCTCTCTTCACATTCTTAGTTGTTTCCTTTGCTATGAGGAAACTTTTCAATTTAATGTATCCCATTTATTGATTTTTCCTTTTACTACTTGAGGTTTGGAGGTCTTGTTTAGGAAGTCAGTTCCTGGCCCAACATATTGGAATGTTGGACCTACATTTTCTTCTAGTAAGTGCAGGGTTTCTGGTATAATTCCTCAGTCTTTGATCCACTTTGAGTTGAGTTTTATGCACAGTGAGAGATAGGGATTGAGCTTAATTCTGGTACAAATGAAAGAAATTGAAGCAGGCCTTAGACGATGGAAAGACCTTCCATTTTCTCATACAGGGAGAATTAATATTATCAAAATGGTCACATTACCAAAAGTACTATACAGATTCATTGCAATATCCCTTAAAACTCCAACAACGTTCTTCATAGAATTAGGAAAAAAGAGTCATGAAATTGATTTGGAAAAATAAGAGACCTAGAATACCAAAGCAATTCTTTGCAAGAAGAAGTGAAGCTGGAGGCATCACAATACCAGATTTCAAATTGTGCTATAGAAATATAGTAACAAAAACAGCATGGTACTGGTACCAAAACAGACATGAAGACCAATGGAATAGAATAGAAAACACTGAGATAAACCCACATAAATACAGTTACCTTATACTCAACTAAGGAGCCAAAAACAAGTTGGGGAAAAGACAGTCCATTTAACAAATTTTGCTGGGAAAATTGGACATATATGTAAATGCATATGAAGGAAAAATAAAAATTCCTCATATCACATCACTCCGAGATAATATTGTTAGCATCATCATGCATTTTTATTTGGTACAACTTTTATCTAGATGTGAACATTTAATTTCTACTGTAGGTAATGCTTTTAATTTTATCACAACTATATTTGCTACACTATACTTTGTGGTTTGTGTAGTAGTACAATATGTGTCACTATAGTATGAAATTTTATTTATCTATTCCCAGACTTTCGTTTAACTATTTCTGGACTTTACTTTCTTTTAAAAAAATGTTTAAGCAGCTGGGCACTAAGGTACACACCTCTAAACCCACCTACTCGGGAAACTGAAACAATATGTTCATAAGTTTGAGGATAGCCTTGACAATTTAGGGAGACCCTATCTCAAAATAAAAATTTTAAAAAGGGCTGGGGATATAGCTCAGTGGGTGAGAGCTTGTCTAGCATGTATGAGAACCTGGGTTCAATGTCCAGTAATGGGAAATAGAAAATATTTATGACTATATTACACACTCCATAACAAAGTTCTTGGTATGTGAATATTTATTTGAATCTCTAATTATTTCCATAAAGTTTGTTGTTACAATAGCGTGTTAAAGAAAATGAACTCTTTTAAGTTTAAAAATGTAAATATTTTCAAATTAATTTACTAATTTAAAATAAGTTCACTTTATTTAAGACTAATTATTGTTATTTATTCATCATAACCTAAAACTGAAAGCAACCTAGAAGTTCACCAAAAGATGCATGTGTTGCCACTCAAAAGTGTACCCTGTGTGATTCCATATATATGAAACCCTAGGAAAGACAAATCGAATATAAAGTAATGGAAAGCACTGTTGCCCAAAGCTAGATGTGAATGGGGGAGATTGATCCACTGTAGAAAATTTAGAAAGTACAGATAAGCAAAGAGAAGGAAGTATATATATATATATATAAAGTGTTTTATATACATAAATGTTTCAGAAGCAAATTAGATTTATGGGGATTTATTCATTGACTTGGCAAATGAAATTTCATGAACAATTACCACTTTCACTATTCTTGAGATTAAGCTGCTATTTTATGTTTAAAACTTTTTCTGCTACATTATTCAGTTGTAAGAGAAATTGGCAAATGATAATGGGTTGTATGTTAAGTTAGTCCTTTTCCTATTGTTTCCACAGATTTTATCTGTTTATTACAAAAAAATGGAGATTTCCTAATAATTTTAGTAGAGCATGTAATAAATTATTCATATGCATTTATTATTATTATTATTATTATTATTAGATCTTTATGGTTATAAATAGTAGTTGGACTCATTCTGACAAACTCATACATGCATGGAAATTGATTTTGGTTAGGCCTTTTTCATCTCCCTTTTCCTCTTGTCCTCTATCCCCTCTGCCATTCTTCTTCCTCTGCTCTACTAGACTTCCTTTTGATCATCTATTAATTTGTATTTGATTGGTTCTTTAAGTAATGTCATTCTTCCCTCCCCCTTTCATTTATTTTACTCTTTCTTCTGCATATGAGAGAAAATATTAGAACTTTGAGTTTCTGAGTTTGTCTAATTTCACTTAGTATAATATTCTCCATTTTCATCCATTTACCAGCAAAAGTCATATTTTCATTCTTTGTAATGGTTGAGTAGAACTCCATTGTATATATGTACCATGATTTCTTAATCCATTCATCTGTTGACAGGCATATGGGTTGATTACATAATTTAGCTACTGTGAATTGTGGTGCTATAAACATTGATGTGGCTGTGTTGCTATAGTATACCAATTTCAGATCCTTTGGGAAAATACCCTGGCATGGGATAGCAGGGTCATATGGTGATTCCATCCCTAGATTTTTTAGGAGTCTCCATACAGCTTTCCAGAGAGATTATACTAATCTGCAGTTCCACCAACAATGTACAAGTTTTCCTTCTCCCCATAACCTCTCCAGCATTTATTGCTATTCAAACTGGGACAAGATGAAATCTTAATGTAGTGTTGATTTGCATTTCCCTTATTGCTAGAGATATTGAACATTTTTTCATATATTTATTAATTAGCATTTTATGTTTCTTCTTTTGAGAGGTTGAAGTTTAGTTCTTTTAACCATTTATTGATTGGTTATATAGATTTTTGGTATTCAGTTTTTGAGTTCTTTGTATAATCTGCATATTAATCCATATCAGAGGGGTAGCTGGCCAATATTTTCTCCCTTTCTGTAGGCTCTCTCTTCATGCTCTTAATTGTTTCCTTTGTTGTGCAGAAGATTTTTAGTTTAATGGCATCCCACTTATTGATGGTTTTATTTATTGCACTTTGGGTGTCTCTGTAAGGAAGTTAATGACAGCTCCTATATGATAGAGCAATAGGCCTATTTTCTTCTAGCATTTGTAAAGATTCTGGTCTAATTCCATTTTTTCTACATATAGCTTTCCAGTTTTTCCAGCACCAAAATATATCTTTGGCACCTTTGTCAAATAGCATATGACCATGGGTTTGTGAATTTTTTCTCTGTGTCTTCTATTTCATTGGTTTTCTTATCTATTGATGACAATACCATGCTGTTTGTGTTACCTCAGCTCTAGTATAATTTCAATACTAAACTTTTCTTGTTTAGGATTGCTTTGGCCATTCTGAGTCTCTTATTTTTCCAAATGAATTTAAGAATTACCTTTTTCCCTAATTCTGTGAAGAACATCATTGGTATTTTGATGGGGACTACATTGAATCTGTGTATTGCTTTTGGTAGTGTGGTCATTTTGACAATATTAGTTCTACCTATCCATGAACATGGGATGTACTTCCATCTTCTAATGTCTTCTCCAATTCCTTTCTTCAGTGTTCTATCATTTTCATTTTAGAGATCTTTTACCTCTTTTGTTAGATCAATTCCCAAGGTGTTTATTTTTATTATTTTTTATTTTAGGCTATTGTGAATGGGATGGTTTTATTTATTACTTCCTTGGCTGAATAACTGTTGGAATATAGGAAAGCTGTTGATTTATGGGTGTTGATCTTGTAGCCTACTACTTTGCCAAATTCATTTATAAGTTCTAGAAGTCTTCTGTAGAGTTTTTTGAATCTTCTATATAAAGGATCATATATCATCAGCAAGCAGAGATAATTTGACTTCTTCTTTTCCTATTTTTATCCCTTTAATTTCCTTTTCTTGCCTGATTGCTCTGGCTAATGTTTTGAGGACAATATTGAACAGTTGTGGTAAATTGACAACTTTGTTTTTTTTTCCCTGAATTTAGGGCAAATGCTTTTAGCTTTTCTCCATTTAGTATAATGTTGGCTTTGGGTTTGTCATGGATGACCTTTGTGGTATTGAGGTAAGTTCCTTGTATCCCTAGCTTCTCCAAGTTTTTAGTATGCCTGGGTATTGGATTTTATCAAAGGCCTTTGAGTATACGTGGCAGTCTTAGGAATGGCACTGTCTTTGAACACAAGAAATGCAGAGACACATTACACATATGACCATGGTTTTCCTTACAACTTCATGCCAGGCATTAACAACACATGAAACTCTGCTGGGTCTCATTCTAAACAAATGAAGCAGACTTAATTCTATAGAAGAGCAGGTGTTTAACAAGGTTAAAAGTAAGTGACTGGGGAATTTTTAAGTTAGTGGAAATCCTTAATGTTCTTCCAGTTAGCTGGGAAAGGATGCTTGACGCAATTAGGAAGCATTTCAGAGGCATGAAAGAACATTAACAACTGAAATAGTTTGCCTCATTCTCACTTTGTGCTAGAAATTGTCCTCCAAATGAGGCAGGTAGGTACACTCTAGAAACAATTATTGACTCATGTTCAACCATCACTGTGCTAAAGGTAACTGTGGTAGGCCATTGGAGGGAGAAATAACAAAAAGAGAAGATTCCTGGTTCTTATGGATCTTAGTATAGAGGTATACACTAACCACCTCACAGTTGGGTAGCATTTTTAATAGTGAGAAACAGTTACTTCATTAATGGGGTAGTCTTTTTTCATTTGCCAAATGAGCAGTACAGATAGTAATAACAGTTTAGATGAGGTAATTTCACAAACTTGAGAGACAGAGAATAGGTTTGGAAAAGCTGGGATCTGAGCTTGGAGTGGAGATAGGCAAAGGAGGCAAGGAAATGCTTCCCAGTTAATAACAATGCCATGCACTAAGAAGATAACAACATGTTTGGTGAGCATTAAGTAGATCTGTGAAATAGAGCCAAAAAAAAAAAGAATGAGGCCAAATATTTGGGGTCCTTGAATATCAGACTAAGGAATTTTGATTGTATCATGAAAACTAAAAATTTCTTAAACTGGGTTCTATGAAACAGCAATCCCAGGAGATGCCCTTTGAATAAAAAAATATCTCTGCCCTCCTGGAGACTTAAAGTTCATTTTAGTATTTAAAGGCTGTGATTAACTTTGTTTAAGGAAGCATTTCTACCCACAAGGTAGATTTGGGGAAGAGTTCTGAGAGATATGAACATAAAATGCCTATTAACAATCACTGGAACAACTTAAGAGAAAATTTGCAATTTGATAATAGGGGGTATAATCAAAGAAATATTTTAACCTAGTATTGGTGTAGAGGAGAACATGTTTGTATGAATATACTAACATAGCTCCTATCTATGTTAGTCAGATTTTTCCTTTCTATGACCAAAATACCTGGCAAGAACAATTTAGAAGAGGAGAAGTTTATTTGTTTTTAGAGGTCTTAGTTCATAGATGGCTGACTCCATTGCTCTGGGTCTGAGGGGAGGCAGAATATCTATGGCAAAAGGGTGTGATGGAGGAAAGCTGTTCAGATCATGGTAGGTGGGAAACAGGGAGGGAGGACACACTTGAGGAACCAGGAACAAGATAGCATGACCCCAGTGACCCACCACCTCCACTAATACCCCACATGCCTACAGTTACCACCCAGTACAATAGTCCTTTGAAATCATTAATCCATCAGATGGATTAATCCACTGATTAGGTAAGATCTCTCATAATGTAATCACTTCACCTCCTTATTAACATGGGAGCCTTTAGGTATACCTCATATATATTCAAACCATAACATTCTACTCTTGGTCCCAAGAGCCCATGTCTGTCTTATAGTACAAAATGCAATTGATCTATCTCTTATAGTACCCAGTCTAACTAGTTACACCACTGCCCACGTCCAAGTCTAAGTCTCCTCTGATATTCAAGGCAAACCTTTGACTGTGAATGCCTGTAAATATCCAATATATTATGGTACAGAATAAAAAATTTCTAAAGAGGAGAAAATGGGCTTAGAAAAAAGGGATGAGATCAAAGCAAAACCAAATTTCAGTTGGGGAAAATATTAAGTCCTGCAGCTCCATATCCAGCATTTAGGGCATATGGCAGTGAAATGTGATTTCCTTTTTGTTTTGCTAGTTACAGCCCAGGTGGCTTCTTAGCCTTTATTTGGCAGACCTTTCATATTAGTACCATCTCTTAAACTAGAGAGTTTCCATTTCAGATTCAGTTTCATTTTCATAGCTTCATTCATCACCCTCTCAGGGCCTACCTGCAGGGATTCTGACAGTGCTATACTCTGCCTGGCTTCTCAGGGTTTCCTTTGAAATCTCAGTGGAAGCCTCTGTGACCCCTTAACTCCAGGATCCTGTATGGTGTATAGAACCGGAACCATGCAGATGATACTGTAGTCTGCTACTAGCAAAAGCAGTAACTAGATGCCCTTGGAACGTGGCTATAGCTGCAGCTTCCCCTGAGTGCCTAGGTGACTGAGCATGGTGAATCAAATTCCAGGGAAATAGCTTTCTAAGCAACCCTGCAAGCATAGAGTACCCCCAAGGTCTCTACTTAAAGAAGAGACCTTGAGTCTGCCATGGATGCTGTTTTGCTGATTCCTCAGGTGCTCTCCAGGCTTATCTCCACTCAAAGTACTTAACTTGTCTTTAGTGGTGGTAATCTCTTTAACAAATATAACTTCTGTCTCCAAATTTACACGTACTTCTCTGGCCAAATCTCAAATTTTTTGGATCTTTTATCTCTGCTTCTATCCCTGATTTTTACAGTATGCCTTACTAAAAGCTGCCAACAATATCCACACCACCACCTCAATGCTGTACTTCCTTGAAATTTCCTCTGCCAGATTAATTAGTTCATTACCTTTCAATTCATACTGGCTACAAGCAAAAAATATACAACTTTTTGCTGGAGTGTAACATGAATGTCCTTTAGTCCAATTTCCAATAATGTCCTCATTACCTTCTAAAACCACAGGAGCCTGGTGTTTACTGTCTACCTTGCTATCAGCATTCTAGTCTTCCAAGCTCCTACCAGAACTGCCCATTATGCTCTGCTTACACCATTCTAAGCCTTCTCCAGCCTGTATCTCAAAATGTTTCCAAATTCCATCTGTAAACTAGTTTCAAAGGTTTCTGAATCACATTGCCAGGTTAGTCACAGTAGACTCCCTTTCTTAGTATTGATTTTTGTGTCAGTTTTTTGTAGTTATGACTGAAGTTCTTGACAAGAACAACTTACAGGAGTAAAAGTTGTGTTTTGAGCCCATGGTTTCAGAGGTCTCAGTCGCTTGTCAGCTGACTCCGTTGCTCTGAGCCCAAAGTGAGGCAGAACATCATGGTAAAAAGGTGTGGTAGAAGAAAGCTGCTCCGCTCAAGGTAGTTGGGAAACAGAGGAAGGGGCAAAGAGAGAGGGTGGGTGGTGGGGGGAGACTGAGCACTTGTGCTTAAAAATTCAGGGGCAGATATAATCCACAAACTGCAGACTGGTACAGCCCCTCTGGAAAGCAGTGTGGAGAATCCTCAAAAAACTAGGGATGAACCCACCATATGATCCTGCTATTCCTCTCCTGGTTATTTTTCCAGAGGATTTAGAATCGCACATTACAGTGACACAGTGAAATCGATGTTCATAGCAGCTCAATTTACAATAGCTAAATTATGGAAATAACCCAGATGCCCCTCACCGGATGAATGGATCCAAACACTGTGGTACATATATTCCATGGAGTTTTACTCAGCAATTAAAAACAATGATATTACAGCCTTTGAAGGTAAATGGATGGCTATAGAAGAAATTATGCTGAGTGAAATAAGCATAACCCTGAGAACCAAGGGTTGAATGTCTTCATTCATCTCTGGAGGCTGGAGCTAGACCCTGGCTATTGAGAAAGAAGGCCGATTCTCATGTTTTAAATCTGGATAAGGTGTAATGACATACAACCCAAGGCATTTGTAGAGATGTATTGGGAAGGGGAGGGGAGGGATAAGGGTGGGTAATTGCGGAGGGTTCTTGGGGGTAAGTCTAATTTTCAGAATTTATATATATATTGTATTATTTTGTTAGAAGCTTGTTTGTTCAACAAATAAATTTTTTAATAAAAAATAAAGTGATTCCAAGAAAAAAAGATATAATCCACAAGGGCACACTCCCATTGCCCTACTCCCTCCAGCCACATGCTACCTGTGTACAGTTACTACTCAGTCTTAGTAAGTAGCCATTTAATATTATTAATCCATCTAATCTACCAATTAGATTATAGCTCTCATAGTTATTTCACCTCCTGCATTAACACAAGACTTTTGGTGGGTACCTTATATCCAAGCCATAACAGAAGCCTTAAGAAGAGAGCTTTTATGTTGATTATTTAGTAATTTTTTCATTCCTTTAGTCATCCACCAAATACTTATTAAACAAATAGTATATACTATATGGGGAAATAATCCCTGTCTTCATGGAGTTTTGCATCCAAATCAGGGAGTAAAAATGTCAAATTATATTTTTATGAATACTATAAAAACAAAAAGAAAAAAGTACACTTCTACCTTTTTGATGAACAACTATGCTGAAAGATAGCTTTTCGTTTTCTCTTAAATGTGTCATCAAGAATCAACCATTTTGATATTAGCAATATCACTAAACCTTGTCCAATTAATTTAACATTGCTTTTTGTTATGGGCTCTTTTATAGGTGTACATGACATAAGATTCTACAGTGACACAATTATAAAAGCATGGAGTTTAACTTAATTCTAATTCAGTCTCCACTTTTTCCCTTTCCCCTCTCTTCCTCCCACCCTGTTTTTTAAATATGCATGACAATAGAATGTACATTGACATAATTATAAAAGCTTGGAGTGCTGATTTTTAATGTTTAAGTGTGGTTTTATTTAATCTTGAACCAGTTTAGCATTTTGAAAATCAGTTTTAAAATGTTGATTCAGACAATGAAAAGGAAATAAATTGTAGAGAGAAAAAGAAAGTTTACTTTTGTTTTAAAATTTTATTTTGGGGATTTTCATCTTGTCAGGTTCCTCCCCTCCCTCATTGTGGAAGTTCTATCACTTCTCACTTAAATTAACCCTACTTTGTTTATTCTTCCCTTCAAAAGCAAATTAATTTTGTTTTTACTTTTGCTTGATATTAGTGTATATATTATGTATAGGAAACTACACATAACATAATGTGTAGCTTGAGTAATTTTTACAGCATGAACAAACCTGTGTAACTAAATGAGAATCATATTAACCTCCTTAAACCCTACCCATTCCCTTCTATTTGCAACACACCAGAGTAACCACTGTCCAAGCCTCTTTCAACATAGATTCAATTTGCCTCTGTGTATGTTTGTGAATGTTGTATGTGAAAGTACTCATTCATTGTAGAGAGTTTGAAGGAAGCCTAGAAGGTAGACCTATAAAAATTATTGATATTTGAGCCCCACCCAGAGAGATACTATTAGCACTTCAAAGTGGCACCTGAAAGTGAACATTTTCAAATATCTCTAAATGATTCTAACATGCATCAAGGTTGAGAATCACTTCTGTAATGTGTTGAAAATAAAGGCATAGGTGTTTATGTAATATCAGGGCTAGCTCAATGTCCATCTGTCTAATATTAATAAACCTAGCCTTTCTGTGCCAAGATTTTAGGTTATAGTTTGCAAAAGTGGATTTTATATATGATTAATATCTTCCCACAAAATTTCACCTTGGAAGCAAAACATTTTGAATTTGGGATTTTGTGGGAGGTAAATAGGGTTGCCTTGCTTTAGGACAGCCACTGCTTAGAAGAGGTTGAAACATCATCAGGTAGGTACTGGCTGGCAGAATTGTTGGACTCATGTCAAACTATGTGACATCCCTAGCATTGAGATTGGACAGCAGTGGATCATTTGCTTGAGGGCTTTAGGAATTCTGGAAGCCTAAAAGGTCTGAGAATGGCTCTAGAGTCTGAGAATGATTTTATTCTCATGGTCTAAGGAAGGCTTCAAGGATAATTCAGATATTTAGGACTTGGAAGAATACATGGTTGAATTCTGAATAATCTGGTTAAGTGTAAAGGGAAGAAACATGAAATTGCTTTCATTTTTACCTGAATATTGATTTAGCAGCAAGTTGAAAAAGGTTATGTTTCATTTATCTTTTTTTCAAAGTTTTCTGATTTTAGTAAAATTTTGAAGATAAATTGCAATTTCAAGAGTCTGGAGGTAGAAAGAAATTCATTATGAGTCAGTGAAAGGAGACTTTACCTTCCCTGAGTATGATGGGTTAAGATATTCAATACTGAGGACTTGCAATCCACTTTGCAAAGTTGCCCAGTGAATGCTCAGCCCATCTTTCTAAAGAGCGTCTGCCATCCATCCATCCTGGGATGTCTTTGTATCATAGTGATAGGTTGCATCTCAGTTATGCAAGAGCCCAGGGTGTTCCTTCCTGTTCTCTGAAGATCATTTGTTTGTTCCTTGCCCTTGCATATTTCTCATAGTCTAAACTAATTACCCATTTGCTTAATGAAGACACAGCATTTAAGAAGTGACTCCTGCTTTCATGGAGCTTATATTGTAGTAGAGGAAATAAAGTTAAGTAATAAAAACCATTTCAGATAATTATGGATGCTTGAAGAATACAGTACAGAGGGGTGGTGGGTTGAGGCAACATTAGAAGATATATAATGGAACTAGCCTTGGTATCCATCCATGGATGAATGCATAAAGAAAATGTGGTATATATACAAAATGGAGTTTTATTCAGCCATTACAAAGAATAAAATTATGTCTTTTGCAAAAAAATGTTTGGAACTTGAGAATATCATATTAAGTGAAATAAGCCAAACTCAGAAGATCAAGGGTCATACGTTTTGTCTCATAGGTGGAAACTACAGAGGAAAAAGGAAAAGAAAGGTGCATAAGAAAGACTCATGAAAATCGAAGAGAGATTGATATCATAGAAGAAAGGGATCAAGAGGAAAGAGGAGGAAAGGTGACATATGATATGAGATAAAGTGAACATTTATAATAACAGCGTTCCAGGCAAAAAGAATGTCCCCTGAGGCTAGAGTAGGCTTTGACTTATTTGTGGATGGAAAAAAGGCCCAGTATGCTCTAGTGAAAAAGGGGAGATGTGGCAGGAATGAGCTCAGAGAAGTAGACAGTAGCTAACTTACGTAGGCCCTTGGTGACCAGAAAGGATTTTGGACTTTATTCAAAGTTCAAAGAGTAGCCTTTGAGCCCAACAGATGATTGCCTTTACTGATTTGATTACCCAGACTTTTCGTAAAGAAGAATTAATCGATTATTCTCAAATCAAACATTGGTGGGTTTTTTTTTCAATTACATATTAACTTGATGACTGGCACCATGTTATCAAAGGAAGATGTGAGAGATACATGTATTTTAATTCTTGCCCTTTACCTGGATAATAATTGAGCTTGTGGTCTGTGACAATCATTACTTTAATTGAATTTGGTTTGCTGAGAGCTGGAGACTTCTTTGAAAAACCTCTATTTTATAAAATTAATCTCTAAATAGTATATATAAATACTGGCAGTTATGAAACATGCATTTATATCAATATATCATGTGCATAAATGAATGGACGCATTGTGAAGATAACTTCTGGTGTGAAGTAGAAGCCAGAAAAGAGCAAAGAGCAGGGTCACAGACCTGCTGTGGCAAGCTGGACAGGAAAAATTCTCCAGGTCATAGCACAACATAAAAAGCCAAAGCCTGCTTTGGGTAGAAAATTGCTGCGAGAGGGTGAAGGGATGAATACCAGACAGTATAGGGTCTCCTTAAAGGGATGCTGCATCATAGAGACTCATTAGAGAGCCAATGAGTTCTTCTTACTCATCCTTCCAGAAATAGCATAAATGCCACTTTTTCAGAGGGTCCTTTCCTGACCATCTTATAAATATCTTTTCCTTTGTTTTTTGACATTGAATATAGTTTTTTATTTTATGATAATTTGAAATTATATCTTTATTCATATGTTTACTTGCTTATTTACTGTCTCTCCCTTACTAAATTAAGCACAATTTAATCTAGTGCAGGGTCATGTTTTCTTGATCAGAATCCCCAGTACTTGCTTGGCAGATAGTAGGCGTGTACAATCAATTTGCTGAATGAATATACAAAGCCTAGAGAGAAATAGTCTGAGAACTGTTATGGATTGGGTTATTCTTAATGTAGAACAGTCTTGGAAATGTGGCTTGGTCAGGGTACACTGAGAAATTTTTAAAAAATGTTCCCTACACAAGTAGCTCTTAGAGATCAAATCTGAACCTGAAGATCAGGTCAGTGATTGTACTTGATAGATATTCCTAATAACCTCTGAAACTGATGGGAAAATAATCATTTTCATTTTAGTATTTAGCAGACATAATCTACACTGTGAAATAAACTACCCAGTTTTCATGGCTAATGAATAGCAGCAACAGAATTTGAACTTCCAGACCAGTCTATGACTTCCCTTCCACCTCACATCTCAACATTGCTTTCCCTAAACTTGCTGTTCCCAGCATTTGTGAGAAATCTGTCTCTCCCTGCATACACCAAGTACCAGTCATTCCTGAGTTCTGGAAAGCTTCTGTCTCCAAAGCAAATCTGTTACTTTCCTCCCAGGTGTTGCTATAAAACATGCCCTGTACCCTGGGAGATTACTGACTCAGTTCCTGCTTCTGGAAGTGAGATAATCCAGCCCAGGTATAGTCCCATACTGTGAATGTCTGAGTCTGATGCTATTTTAAGCATCCTATGAGCTAGAGATAGGTTTATGTAACCTCATAGCAGTCATAATTTCTAAGCCTGACTACAGAGCAGATTAAAGTATATTTAGATGGGGTGTTTCCACAATGCACTACTCTCCCAGGTCCATTGCCTGGGCATAAAACTACCATGCACTGAGCACATACCATATGTCAGGAACTTTATTAGGTTATCCTAAATAAGAACAAGGATAACTATAAGATTCAACCAAAACCCCAAGTGATATGTAATTTAAAACTATGTATAGAGAGTTGTGCTGGTACAGAACTGTGACTGAGGGTCAGGGCAGGGCCACATTGCTGTCTGGTAGTCCTCTATACACTGAAAATAAGCTGGATCATTTTCCCTGTGACTGCTGAGCAGTGATGCTCTGTCCAGTTAGTAGATTTTAAATATTGGGAGACTAGCCTGCAACAAAGTACAAGGACATGTTCTATAGGCCAGGTCACCTACTTATATTTAATGTAGTAAGTTGGCTTGTTCCTTTACAAGCAGGTACTTGATACATGGAGTGACTCAGCAATTACACAGAAAATTCCTATGACACCTTTTAAATTTTTTTAACCTGTAGATAGTGCTATCATGAAGGCAAAGCTTCTGTTCTTCAATAAAACATTTTAAGGAAGGTAACTTTACAATCCTTGGTCTGAGACCATAAGTGTAGCTTTATGGTTATAGGAAAAATTTGAAATTCAAATTTGACTCAGTCCTACTTTAGCATTAATAAATAAATCCCAATCTTTATCATAGATATAAATATCTATGAACATGTAACTCTTTGTCCTTGTAATAAGATTCTGCATTGAGTAGGGAAAATTAGTAAGTGTAGTAAACATGGGCAGAGAAAGTTAGCTCTTACTAGTGCTAAAGCCAAAATCTCTGCCCTGTTAGTATTGTGAGGCAAGTCTGTGGGTATTTCCATTCCTCCCTTGTTCTTCAGAACATGCTGGACTCTCCACACACATCAACATGCTGTGATGCCAGCCTGAAATTCTTGTCCACTGCTCATCACATGATGAAAGACCAACTTCCCATTTTGTCTCAGTGCCTCAATCTCAGAGAAGCCTTCTGATTTACCCACAGGATCCTCCCTCATTGCCATTTCCTATTTCTTTGGTTGTATCTATAATACATTATAATTAATATTAATTTGTTTACATATTTATAATGTTTCTTCTTCACTTAGTTTTAATTCTGAGTTCAGAGATCACATTTTTATTGATTTATTATCATTTACTTGCACAGTGCCTATCCCATGAATTCAAATATTTGTTGAATAAATGAGTGAGTTAATGACAGAACAAATGACTTAATGTGGCAGAATGGCTGACCAAGTACCCCTGCCTTTTACTAAAACTCATAATCCCTCCCACTTAACTCGTTTTCATCCTCATTATCTTCAAAGGATTCACTGTTTCAGTCCTAATCCCTAAGCATGGAACCTAATCTCTTACTTGTTTGGTTCTTTACTTTTTAGCCCTTGGCCAGCTTCCCTATGATGAACATTATAACATAATCAGTTATCTTAGAGATATCTTTAGCTGTCCTATCACCAACAGAGCCAAAACCAATAAATGGAGGTCTCCAGTCTGTTACCATCTAGGGCCTTCCCACAGAGACCTCCTGAGAAAGGTGGTCTTCCCAGAGTGACACCATCATTGAAGACGCTGTTCTTTAGGTAATATCTCACATACAGGGGTGTGGCTTTTCCCTACTGACCCAAGTTGTTACCGTAGTTGAATATTCTAACTCTAAAATAAACAAATGTTTTTGTCATTTAATGGGAAACTTTTTATACTATCACATATAATCTATGCATTGGATTAGAAACCTGAGTCATAGTTTTAGGTTAGCTATGTGACTTACAGATGGTTAAGTGTAGAGTTGAGAGCATCAGTTGTGAAGCCATACTATCCAAAACTAAATCCCACCCCACCACTTACTAACTGTGAAATCATAAGAAAATTATTTAATCTTTATATGTCTCATTTTTTTCATAAAATGGGAAGTGTATTAGTATCTACCTCATAGAGTTGTTATATATATTAAATGAGATATGTGTGAAGCTTAACACAATGCCTAACAAATAACAGACTTTATAAAACAATGGTTCTTATTTTGATGGTAACAATGACAACTATAGCCCGTGTGTATATATTTTTGGTCCTCTGCTGTTCAAGTAAAGGAGCTTTGTGACATAAGTTCTAAAGATCCATACAGATTCAACCAGATTCAAGTGCCTTTGCTGCTGTTTCCAAGTACAGCATTCTAAGCACAGAGAACAACTTCTTATCATGAACTGCAGACAAATTCCAAACAGTCTTCTGAGCAACAATCCATTTGTACATTTGCCTTGTGCTTTAATTAAGACCATTTCTCCAGGACAGAGGTTCTTCACTCATTTCTGTCCACAGAGTTCTAAGAGGTTCACCCACATGTCTTCATCTTCAGCCCCTCCAGGTCTTTTCATTTCTCTCACTTTGGATTTCTTTTTTGCTCCTTTTACTTCGGTTCCATCTATCTTCCATTTCATTGCCAACATATAATTTCAAAAACTTAAATACAACTTTGTTACTTTGTTGCTTAAAACTTCTCAGTGATTTCTTATTCACTCTAGGGTGAAATCTTAGCTCCTTGATGTGTATAACAAGACCCTCAATGAATTGACACCATGTCTTCATATCTGGCCTCTCCCTGCCCTTTCAACTTCACATTTTGTGCATCATGGACAAGTCAGTGCTTGTGCTTCCCTAAAATCAAAACATGTTCCTGTGCTTCATCCCTTGGCACTTGCTGCATGCAGTCCCCTCTTCCTGTACCTCGGTTGAGTGGTGCCTGTTTGTGCATTAAGGCTTATTTCAGGTTAGACCTCATCAAGGACATCTTACTCAGGCTCACTTCCCTGTGCATGTCTCTCTACCAAAACCCCTGTGTTTGTTTTGAAAGAAATTGGGCATAGATTTATCCCCTCCTTAAGACTATATTCCTTCATGGCAAATGCAGATCTTAATTGTCTTCATTCTCAAAACACAGAGTTTGGCACATTTTAAGCAACCAATGTTAGACTATTTTGTATCTGAAAACTTGATACTAGGTTCTATGGGTATCACAAAATTGCGGTTTGTCTTTAAATGCTATAGCACCACCATAGCCAGTCGTAGGACAATTTAAAAAATAACCATCGAAAAAGAATTACAGAAAATGTCTAAGGCAATAATAACATTAAGAGAATTGTGACTTGCATAAATATTACCTTCAAAAATGTCATTCTGTGAAGCCTCAAGAGATCATTTAAAAACTGCTCTCCAGAAAATGGCTTCCAACTCGGGAGGATCCATCATCCTGAAGGAATGGGTACACATTGATAGATTCATAATCTAACCAAATAACATATAAAGGAAGAAGAAGGTAATTTTTAAAGCATCCTATTTTATTTTTGTGCAGTGATAGAAATCAACAGGCTATGTATATAGAATGTTTTCAAAATACAGTTTATTTCTATGAAGTTTTAAAATATAGGTAGATATGAAAGCTAATCGAAAATCAGGAGGTGGGGAAGAATAGAAGTAAGATCAGTGCAAAGGGGAATGAAGGGAAGGAAGGAGGGATGGAGTGCATCTGAGATAACATTCCTGTGTGTATACATGAATATACCACAGTGAAGCTCACCATCGTGTTCATCCACAGAAAAATACTAATTATGAAAAAAACACCTGTGGGTAAATGGCAGAAAGATTATAGTAGAGTAGAAAAAAAGGGTCAGAGGGTAGGGGAGAGGGGAAGGAAAGGGGAGGTACTACAAACAGAATTAGAGCAAGTTATATTCAGTGCTTTTATAATTATGTCAAAATGAATTATACCATCCTGTATAAACTAAAAGAAACCAATAAAATAAATAGAATAAAATAATATAGGTGGAGCCATGTCATTAAAAGTATATCAAATAACAATGAAAGAGCTACACTGATGACCGATTTTATTTTTATCCTGTGATGTGTACATAAAACAAGTATTATGAAAAACACAGAAATCTGTCCCCCCAAACCTAAAACAATTCAAAAATTACAAAATGCAAAAAAGAATTTTGACAAATCTTGTAACTACAGAAAAATAAAATAACAAAACTGTTCAGATATTTAAACATGGAAATTTAATTCAGAAATCAAAAGAAAAATAAACTATAGGAAAAAGTGATTACAACTAGTTAGCCTCTTAATGTTTCCCACATGAATTTGTGGTTTCATAACCTGGCCAGAAACGAACCACAATTTTGACTTGGAACTTCCTAGCAGCTGGCGCAAAGTGGAAACATAGTTACGTGATTTAGAGCTCGACTGAGATAACAACCACCCATATTTAGCCAACTAACTCAGAGACTCATAAACAGCTCTGTTGGGTTTTCATGTTATTCCAACAAATGGAGTAATGTATTTCTCAGGGTTGTTTCCTGAAACACTCAGCTTGTTCAGCGAGGGCTGATAACATGCCACTAATGTGCCATTCAGCAAAATATGTAAGAGTCTGATCAATGTTGCTTGAGTGTACAGAACTCTGATAGTGTCCTGTAATTCAGATACTTAGGAGTAGTTTAAAGCACATATGATGATTGCTTCTTGCAATTTAACTTTGGCTACATGTTGTTTAACCTAACAATAAGTAATACTCAAAGTTCAGACATTATGTATTATTATCTGAGAATCAACTTCATAAAGGTTTGGCTAAAGTCCATTTTATCAAAATGCATCACACAAGGTAGACTAGGTCATGTTGTGGTAATGAACAACCCAAAACTAAGTAGTTTAAAACAAGCACTTCTGTTCCTGGTTCATGCCACACATGTATCGTAGGTCAATCTGTCTCTCACCCATATGCTTATTGTCCTCATTCTGGAACCCAGGCAAATATATGTATATTGCTAGCCATGGGGACAGATGGAAAAGAGAATGTGACAAAGCACGCATTGTCTCTTTTATCTTCTGTTCAAAAGTCATATGATCATTCATAATTTTAAGAGGGAATGCATGGATAATTTTACCATTGCCTGGAAGGAGACAGACAGAAATTAATTTGTAAATAGCATCAATAAAAACTACACTAAATTGGGGCTGGAGCGGTGGCTCAGTAGTTGTGGCACTTGCCTGGCAAACGTGAGGACACAAGTTTAATTAAACCCCAGCACCTCATACAAAATGAAGTGCCAGAGCAATGAAAGTCACATGAAAAACTAAATAAAATTGATAAAATTGATTCTTTCTCCCTCTCTCTCACTCTCATTATCTCTCTCTCTTAAAAAAAAAACTACACTAAGTTGAGGCACCAATTAAAAATGCTGAGCAAAGTTAGTCAACCCCAGAGTCAAGGGTTGAATGTTTTCCCTCATTTGTGGAGGCTAGAGCAAAATCCAAGCTTGGGTGAAAGGTAGTCAGACTCATGTGTTAGACCCAGCAAAGGCATAGCAACATATAATCTAGGGGAACCATGGACTTGTAGATGGGGAAGGGGGGAGGGGAGTAATAGGGGGATAGGAGAGGGAAGGAGAAAAGGAAGGGATCTAGGGATACAATAAAAAATGTGGCATAATCTTTACCCCTCCCAGAAGTCAAATAATCTTATGCAATCATTTAATTATGAAAAATTCAATCATATACACATACATATATATGTGTATATATATATATATATGTAGGCATTTATATCTCTTATGGGGTATAATATAGAAGAATCTAGATAGTGGGGTGTTGGCAATATGGGGGTAACTATGTTTAATATTAAGTACATATCGTATTGTTATTTTATACACATTTATGATTGTACAACAACTCAACTCCTTAATTTTAAAAAAGTCCCATCATTCAGAAAGAAGAAAAAACCAGGAAGAACACACACTTAAGGCCATTTAGTATTTCTTTAGTACTACCTGTGGAACTTGAGCAACTGACAGCCCTAAAATGGGTGCTACAAAATAGTAAATTCCATGTTGTGCTTATATAATTCAAGAAATCCATGCCATGTTCATGTTTTACAGATTCAATAAGAAAGAAATAAAATATACATCTTCCTACTATTTCATTTTTACCCAGGGGCTGGCACTAAGCACAAAGATCAGATGGATCAGCACAAGCATGGGGAATTATCTCACGGAATCAAGAGACCTGAATTAAACACCTCTAAAGTTTTATGAACCCAGGTGGTAGAAGGAGGGCTAGAAATGGAAAAGTACTGAGTATTGACTGAATAAGACTGATAGAAATGTCTTCATGGTCCTCTGATTAGGAAATTTCAGGAGGAAGGTATCTGTGCTAAGAAAACATGTTAAAAGCTTAACTGATCATGGGACTAGTCCTTTCATGTTTGCAGTACATCAAAACTATTTATTCTTCAAGATTGGAGTGGGGAGGATACATTTCTCCCACAAGACCTACTAGGTAAAGCCTTCGTAATGCCTGTGGTTGTTGCTGAATTTTTATATATAGGTTTTTGGTCAGGAGCTTGATTTCTCCAGTTCTAATGTTTTTCTGCTCTAAGAAATTCATGAAAGAAAAAGTCAACTTGATCTTTGGAAATTTCTGTACCTTACTTTCAGTGCTGAATAGAATAACTAAACCAAAGATCAACAAGGAAATAGTTTCAATCAATTAGACCTAGCAGATATCCATGGAATATTCCCTTAAATTCAGGAACAAGACAGTGATGTCCACTGTTAGCACATCTGTTCAACATTATGCTAGAGGTTATAGCCAGAGCAATTAGACAAGAAAATGAAAAAGAAGAAACAAGGCATTCAATTTAGAAACAAGAAGTATCTACCTAATTGCAGATAAAATAATCTTGTATAGTGAAAATATTATTAAAAAGTCCATTAGAACTAATAAATAAGTTCAATAAGGTTGTAGAATAGAAGATCAACATTTAAATTAACTTAATTTTTGTACAGTAGCAAAGAAGGCCTGAAATAAAATCTAAATAATTTCATGTAAAATAACATAAAAGTAATAAAATATTTACAAAAGATTTAACAAAATATGTAAAAAACTTACACTGAAAATTACAAATCATCATTGAAAGATATTAGAAACTTGTGAGTTGGAAAACTGAATATAATCAACATTGACAATACTCTCCAAATTCATCTACAGATTTAATAGAAGACTATGAAAAAATTCAGTTGTCTTTTGCTAGAATTCCCAAGCAGATCCTATATTTTTCCCTAAATGTGCAAGATCCCAGAATAGCTGAAAGAATTTCCAAAAATAGAATAAATTTGGAAGACTCACACTTTGTGAATTCCATCAAGCTTACTACAGAGTTACATGAATCAAGAGAATGTGATACTGACATCAGGATAGGTATTTAGTCAAAGGAACAAAATTTTAAGAGTTATAAAATAACCTCTCATATTTATGATCAATTGATAAGGATGTAAGGAATTAAGTGGGAGAAGAATAGTCTATTGAATAAATGGTGCTGGAAGACTTGGATATACTAATGCATAATAATGAAATTGGACACTTACCTAATACCATATACAAATTTTAAACCTCAAAAAATGTCAAAGGTCTAAATAGAAGATCTAAAAGTATAACTCTATAACTATATAACTCTGTAGCTATAAACTATAACACAGTTTCAAAAGACCATATATTGTATTATTTCATTATATGAATTGTTCAGAATTCATTTATAGAGATAAAAAATATATTAGCAGTTGCCTATAGCAGGGAAGGAATAGAGAATGGCTCCTAACCATTATGGGATTTCTTTAGGGGGTGTTGAAATATTCAAAAGTTGTGATGATTGTACTGCTCTGTAAATACAATAAAAAACACTGATTGGGACTTTAGGTGGCTCAACGATATTACATTTAAATTACAGTGCAATAAAGGTCATAGGACCATTTTGATTTTAACAGCAGAGTTGCTTAAGTTGATCTAACATTGCAACAGACCACAGTTATAATCTGTGGAAAACATATAAAACCACAACTATTTGGAAAACTGGAAAACGATCAAAAACAGGCAGAAATGGAAAGTAATCCAATACTTGAGTAAGGGAACAGCACTGGGTGGGGTCTAAATTTATTTTTTCTCCACAAGATATTTCCTAGTTTATGTAGTGCAAGGAAACTAGAACTTAAGCAAAAAGCTACAATCTATTTGTCTTGAGGTATCAGAGGATGGAGTTCAATTCTGCTAAAGAAACTGGAAATTGTGTGGGATAAATTGTAAAAAGGAGTGAGCCATACAAAGGGGATATATCCAACTGAGTCCAATCATGAGACCAGAACTATATAGTAATTTGGACAGAGGAAGTTTTATAAAGAGTTATTATATTGTGATAGGGAAGTAAATTTAAAGATACAAATAGAACTCTAACATCTTAGGGCAAAGGGAGAATACCCAAGGGAGGATAAACTTAGCCAAGAACTCCATCCTTAAAGCTTAGGACTCAGATCTTGTAGCAAAACTATGGTTCTGCCCCATAGGATGGCAGAGAATTTTACCTAGGCAGAGTTTGTCCACAGTTTCTGGGCAAGTAAGGAACAACACTGTAGAGCCCAGGTGAAGTAAGGCTGATTACATGCAAAGAGGCAAGGTTTTGGGAATCTACTCACAGAATTGGAAACACTTGAGCAGAGATTGCCAGAGATGTACTTCAGATATAAAAATGTAAATAAAATGAAGGTAAAATGATTGAAAAAGAAATCATCAGAAAATTAAAGTTGTTATGTTAATATCAGACAAAATAGACTTCAAGCAAGGGGAAATTTATAAATAGGGATATCTTATCATAATGCTAAAACTGTCCATCAGGAAGCCATGATAATTTTAAACACTTATACATATAACAACAGAACTTCAAATGCATAAAACAAAAATTGATCATTTAGAGCTAAAAGGATAGATTTACAATCAAGTTAGAGATTTTTACAGCCCTATCTCAGTAATAAATAATACAGATCTGCTAAAAAATGGGTAGTGATATAGAAGATTTGAAAACATTTGAAATATTTCACTTGAATGTTTGTATATAGTATTCACATGACAGTGTAGCATATTAGCAGAACACATTCTTTTATTTTATTTTTTTATTCAGAAATTTATTTGTTGAACAATCACACAATCTTTTAGCAAAATAATATAATATATATAGATTCTGAAGATTAGATTTACCCCCAAGAGTGCCCCCCCCCAATTACTCACCCTCATCCCTCCCCTCCCCTTCCCAAAACATCTCTAAAAATGTATTAGGTTGTATAACATTACACCTTATCCAGATTTCTTTTAAAGTACACATGAAATGTTCACACAGATAATCAATCATATAACGTGCCATAAAATAAATCTCAATAAATGTTTTAAATGGCAATGATAAGTACATTCTATGACTTCAGTTAGAATTAAAATTGAATTAGCCATCAGTAATCTATTAGCTAAAAAGCCTCAAATAATTGGAAGTTAAACAGTTTATAAACAATCAGTTGGTAATGGTCATCAAAGCAGTTTTTTTAGGGTATTTACATGATTAAATGCTAATGTTAGAATACGGATTATGATCGACCTTACAAATGCAGAGAAAAGGTAAAACAAGCCCAAAATAAGTAGAATTAAGAGAATAAAAAAAGATGAGAATCTCTTAGAAATTAAACAACAAATTAAAACCAAAAGCTGTTATTTTTAAAATTGTAATGTTGATATCCCCTAGCAAGACTCAGAGAAAAAAATACAAATTACTGATATTAGGAATGTAAAAGAAAATATTGGTAAAGATCATGCAGACATTGAAAGGATAATAAGGCAATATTACAATAAAACTTTATTCCAACATATCCCACAACTTAGATAAAATGTACAAATTCTTTGAAAAATACAATTTACTGAAATTAATAGATGAGATAAAAATTTAAAGACATATTTGTATTAAATAAATTTATGTTAAACATTCCCAGAAAAATATAAACCATGTTGTCTTTTCCCATTTGTATTACATTTAAGGAAGAAATAATATCACTGTTATATAACTCTTTCAGTAAATAGGACATAGAGATATTCCCAACTCATTGTTTGCCATACCCTAATACCTGTTACTAAAATCCAAACCACCGTATGCTGTAAGAACTCAGCAAAACGAACAACATTCCTTATGAGGAGAAAAGGTGATAGCACATTGTTAGATTAATATTATTGAAGGTTAGGTTAATATTATTTCTTAAAAAATAATATTATTCACTACAGTGATAAAGGGGAAAATTCATATGCCATTCCAATAGATGCAGAAAAAGCATTTGATTTAAATTCAGCATCTTTTATGATTTTTAAAAAAAAAACTCTTAGTTTAACAAAGAATAAGGATTCTTCCTCAATTTGATAAAGACCACGTATTTAAAAACACTTTATAGTGAAATAAGATCCACTTTCCCTAAGACTGGGAATAAAGAAATGGATGTCAATTCAAACTATTTCTATTAAAATATCATGCTGGAGGTCTTAACTAGTGGAATAATGTAAAAAAATAAATAAAGAAAAGGCAGAAAATTGAGAAAGAATCATTGAAACAGCCAGGTGCAGTGACACACACACCAGTAATTCCAGAGACCAGGAGGCTGAGGCAAGAGGATCACTAATTTGAGGGCCAGACTGGGCAGCTTAGTGAGACCCTGTCTCAAAAATAACATGTGACGAGGTTGTAGCTCAGTGGGAAAAGTGCCCCTGGGTTCAATCCCTAGAACCACACACAAAACATGAATAAGTCTAGCCAGTGGCACATATCTGTAATCCCACTAACCTCAGGAAGCTGGTTCAAAGCCAGACTCAGCAACTTAGTGAGACCCTGTCTCATAAACATGAAAAGGTCTGGGGATGTAGCTCAATGTTCAATCCCTAGTGGCCACCAAAATGTATTAAAATATTTTTGGTTACAGATAATGTAATTGTTTGCATAAAACATGTGAGAAAATAATCTACAACATCTGAATAAGTGAATTTGTCCAAGTTGTGATACAAAGTCAATATACAAAAATCAGTTATTCTTTTTTCCCAGTTTAGTGTTTATTTTTATCTCCAAGTAAGTGAAATATTTTTTACAGAATCACTTCATAATGTAATCAACATGTCACAAAATGATTCCCTAAGGGAAAAGAAACAGGATAAACACATTTTTAAAAGTAAACTTTAAATTTATCTTAATAAAAGGATTATATCTCAAGAGGCACACTGGAAGAAAGGCTAGCTGATCAAAATCAATTATTCTTATATACAGTAACAAACCACTAGAATATTAGTATGTTAAAATTACACATACAGTATCTAAAAGCACTAAATACTTGGAGATAAAATTGTTAAAAATCATAATTTATGTACACTTAAAATTATAAGATATTGCATGGAAAATAGAGAAAACCTAAATAAACAGAGAAATTTATGATAATCATGAATTAAGTGATATCAATTCTTTCCAACTTGGTATCATTGCAGTTGTAACCCAAACCCCAACAGACTTTACCTGTAGTAACTGATATGTTGATTCTAAAATTTGTATGGAAAAGGATCTAGACCAGCTAAATCACTGTTTCAAAAGGAACAAAGCTAGAGAAGTTATCCTGTCAGATTCCCAGAGTTACTCTAAAGCTACAGGACTCAACACAGTGTTACTTAGTCTAAGGGCAGATAAATAGATCAATGGGACAAAATAAAGCATCCAGAAATAGATCCACACGTATGAATCAATTGACTTTTAGAAAGGCTTCAAAGTAATTCAATAGGGAACATAAAGTCTTTTTAACAAATGGCGATGAATCAATTGGATAAATGTATGGGGGAGAATGATGACAACCTTGGGTCAGGCAACATTTTCTTTGGGAAGACACAAATTACTGAATGTAAAAGATACAGCAGATTTTAGAATTCATGAAAATTAAATACTTCTGCTCATTAGAAGGCATCTTTAGAAAGCTTTTGGTTACAGGGGGTGGGGGAGGGTGGCTAGCTGTTCTGAAGGTTTCTTTGGCTATGTCAGCATTGCCTTTGTATTTTACTCTCTTGCTAGCATGCACAAAGAAAATAAAAGCATAATGGAAAGATTAGCAATACAAATGTATCACTAAGAAACTGGTGAAACACACTAACACCACCTTAACTTATTCATGAAAATTAACAAGCAGTTCAAGGAAAGGCAGGAATCATATCATTGCTTGGTCTACTAACTGCCTTTTGGAGAAGGACCTCTCTTAAAACGGTCTTCTTTATTTCTGGTCATTGGGGTCATGGCCTTACCTTTCTCTTTTAAAAGTTTCCCTGTTTTATGCAATGGACCTTGGTTCTGCTTCCTAGATCAGCCTTCTGGAATATGAGCAGGGAGTTTGCTGGGCAAAGAAAGGGAAGAAAATTCTCTAGTAATCATGGCACAAAGACAAGCATAGAGTTATGGAAGTCAAGTTATATGTTCATGTGGGGCAGAACTTTTCCAGGTAACATCAAGATCAAAGATATGGCCAAGGATATAAATTGCAGAAGAAAACTAGAGTTGAAAGACAATGAAGTAAAAGCAGTAGAAAAATTATGAAGTTAGGGTGCATTGATTGCAGAGGAGAATGGCAGGAATTAAAGTGAGAAGATGCAGCAAGCAGATGCTTCTGTGGACAAGAAGTACTTTAGGGTTCAGCCTATAGAGACACGAGAGGAATGGCTATTGAATGAATGAATTCCTAAGGGAGAAAGTCTTTGTCTAAGTGTAGAAAAATAGTATAGAAATTATGCTAACCTTGAAATGCTTAGGTTGTAGAGCAATTAGTAATTTGACTTTTTCCAATAAGGCAATGCAACTTGGTGAACAATTTCAGCATTAAAAAAGAGAAAACCTTTTCTGAAAATGTTGACTATTTAGGATAATTCCACCGTTGACATCTTTAAGTTATGTTGTCATGGGTAAATCACTTAACTTTCTAAGGATCTCAATTTAAGAATAAAAGAAAATCAAGTATGTAAATAAACAGCAAAAATTTTATGTAAATGTTAGTTTTTATTCTTGGTTATGCTTATATATTAAAAACTCTCCTAGAAGACAGAAGTAAGTAGAAAGAGCATTAATGAAAATCCATTTGTTATAGGTTACTGAGAAATTCTGAAGAGCATTATGGCAACCTACAGTTACTTATTTTCAGCCCCTTTTATTTGGAGCTGAGTAATAAGAATGTGTCCTCTTAAAAGGGATGATCAGTGGGTCAGACTGAAGGGGGCTGGCAAAGAACTCTCTCATCATAGGAATTTTATATTGTATAGGTTAACCCACCATTAAGAGAGAATTTATGAGGGTCTGATAGAATCACCTGACAGGTGTAAAAAGGGTTTGCATCAACATTTAAGGAAAAGAGGAGAAATAATAATACCACTTAAGTTACCCTAGTGCTTCCATAATACTGTTTCTCATCCTGATGGAGAAGAGAAGGGAGGATTATTGAGTTTTCTAGATGTGGAAGAAGATGGTCAGAGAATGGCTCAAAGTCATGCATTTAGTTAGTGGCAGAGCAGCTCCTTGTGTCTACAAATTCTGTAATCTCTCTACTATCCCATTTTGGTTCTCAAGAATTATAATAATACCTACATATTTGCTGGGATTGATTTGAGGACCCTATAGATATCAAAATCTGATGCAAATGCTGAAGTACCTTACATAAAATGGTTTAGTATTTGCATATAACCTATGCGCATCCTCCTGCATACTTTAAATCATCACTGGGTTTCTTAAAATACCTAATACAATGTAAGTGCTGTGTAAATGCTGGTTAGCCTGTACTGCTCAGTGAATAATGGTAAGAAAAGAAAGTTTTACATCCCTAGGACAGATGCAATTTGTTTTACAATTCTGGGAATCAAACCCAGGGCCTTTCAGATGCTAGGTAAAAGCACTACCGCTGAGCTATACCCACCAGCCTCTGATGCAATTTTTAAATAAAAAAATATTGTTAATCAGCATGATTGAATATGCGAGATGGAAACCTCAGGTAGGAGGGCCAACTGTATATTCATCTTTTTGCCCTGAGTATTAAGAATTGGTACTGGCAATGGTAACTCCTCCTTAGAAGGAGAAATATGACTAACAGGCCAATACTGAGCTTGGATTGTGACTATAGTTTGCATTATGATTTTATATTTTTATTTAAGTTGTAGTTTATGAAAACTATTGTATTATATGTTTTGCACACTTTCTTCAACTGAATTGGGAATGGGGACCATTGATATGAATCTTTGGACTCTAAACAGAAAGTTGTTTTCCCAGTGAATGGTCTATGTGAAATTATCAGTGAAAAGAATGAGCCATAATACGAAGCTGAACAGATGCGCCATTGCCAGGGAAAGGAGTCACTTAAGGATCAGGATCCTTTTGTACACTGTTCTGGACTTTAAAACAGCTTTTACCCATAACGATTTTATTATATATCGTGTCTGTTCATCACTTTTCTCCTTTCTCTAAATGCTGCACTTCAACCCTTTCAGGGAATTCTGTTGTCCTTTGTTTATTGAAGTCTGGGGTTCTTGAGATTCTCTAGTTGGTCTTGGATGATTTTTTTTTATCTTGCTCCCTCTACATAATGTTACCTCATAGTTATTATCTATGATATTTTCTACATTTTGCCCTCTGATCCCCAGTCCTTAGAAACCATCCTCCACACCCCATTTTAAGTCAGACATTTATAATGATAATAATGAATTGGTTGTAAATCCTTTCATGCACTTTAATTCCTTTGTAATAAGAGTGATATATTCTCATTGTTAAAAAAAAAATTATTTAGTACCAAAGCTCATGAGTAAGGGAGTAAAAATCTCCCTCCTTGTCTCTTCACTCCCCAGTCCACCTACCCAGAGGTAGTCTTAATAGCTATTGCTCCTTTTGATAAAGATTTTAATATTGCTCTGCCACTTTATTATCATTTAGCTATTTCCTTAAAGATTTTTCACAACAACAGAATCAGATCTACTAAAATTATTTTAAACTTCATGTTTTTCCTTGTTATGAATGTAACATGAATTACTATACTTAACCTATCCCCTATCAGTGAAAAATAGTTTCACTGCTTATGCTCTTGGAAATGGTGTTTAGTGAATATTTTTGGATGTACGTCTTTGCATATTTTAAGGAAGTGTGTATGTAATGTAGTTTTCTAGAAATAGAATTCCTGCCACATTTTAGTAATTCTTAGATACACTTTCCTTACCCTTCCCTAGGCTTAGTCTGAACTTTGACTAACCCAGTTTTATGTATGGCTTACTTCTGGGCTGTAAGCTGGCACCTGCAGCCCTTAGCTCTTGTTAGGTTAAAATCACCAGTACCATCTCCTTAAAGAGAGGAGGGGAGGGCAAGCAGGAAAGGCAGGCAGGGCAGGCAAGGTGGAAAGGAGGAAAGAGGAACAGACTAAGTGACAAAATGAAAGAGAAAAAAGACATGGGAATGGGGTGAGAGAGACAGTTTTGATTATTCAGGCTATCCCCTGATCTAACTGAATCCAGAGTTCCTATGTACTTTTAAACTGCGATAGGTGGCTCTGAAGTTCAATCAGAGTTAAAAGTCAGTGCATTGGCTCCGGGTTTTTAGTTTTTTCCATGATTGTGTCTTTCTGTCTCTGCAGTTCAGTCTCTGGAATGTCACACTTTCCTTTCATATTTTCTCTTCATGAATTATTCCAGTTTTCTTTAACCATTCATTTACCCATTTGTTAAACTCACTCTTTAGTTACATTTTTTATTTCTTTTAACTTGAACATTATGTTTTTACCATCTAAACAGTATTATTCAGTCAACCCCTACTTGTTCACTATACTGAACATGTTGGTCACAGTTCCAGGGCACCAAGCATCCTAGAACCTCCAGCCTCCAATGAAGACCATCACATTGACCATGTACTATATATTTCCTTTATAATGGTAGGCAATAAAAGTGTAGTTATAGTGGCCTCAGGCTCCACATCAGGCCGAGTTTAAACCCTCAGGTCTGCCCCCATTTTATCTGTATAACCTTGTGTAAATTCCTGAATTTAGCTATGCCTCAGCTTCCCTGTAAGTAAACTGGGGATGATAATTGTGTTAGTAAGCTTTTCACTGCTCTAACAAAATGCCTGAGTTAATCAGCTTATAAAGAGGAAAGTTTTAGTTTTGTTTACCATGCTATAGATTTTAATCCGTGGTTACTTGGACCTTCTGCATTTGGGCTTGTGACAAGGCAGCACGTTGTTGGGGGAATGCATAGTGATACAAAGCTGTTCACCCCGTAGCTTGGATTTAAAGGAGAGGGGAAAACAAGGCTTGAGGAGTCCCACTAGACTTTTCAAAGGTATGGTCCCATTGGGAGACCTGCCACTAGAATCCACCCCTAAAATTTCTGCTATCTCCCAGTAGTACTGGGAACTAATCCTTTAACACATGTGACTTTGGGGGCTATTCCAGATCCAAGCAGTAGCATCATACCCCATCATACCCACAAATTTCATTCATGTCAGTCTCATAAGGCAAAATGCATTCAGTACATAGCCAAGAGTTTTCAAAGTCTTAAGTAGTCCAGTATTGCTCAAAAGCTCAAGTGCAAAGTGTCCTCTGAGACTTTAGGCAAACTCAGCTGTGAGCCCCTGCAAAAATCAAAAGGAACTTTACATATTTCCAAGATACAATGACACAGGGTAAACATATCCATTCCAGAACAAATGAATAGGGAAACAACGAGGAAAAATGGAACCAAAGTAAGACTGAAACCCAATAGGGAAAACTTTAAATCCTGGGCACACCAGTTTCTAATCAA
Source organism: Aplodontia rufa (assembly GCA_004027875.1). Lineage (NCBI taxonomy): Eukaryota > Metazoa > Chordata > Mammalia > Rodentia > Aplodontiidae > Aplodontia > Aplodontia rufa. Next base: position 82,501 of record PVKS010003565.1, read on the forward strand.
TAAAACAAAACAACATTCAGAAAATGTCACCTTCATGGTGAAGTTGCAGAAAAGATTACCAATTCTGTCTTGCTAGCAGACTGTCTCTTGCTGGCTTTAATGAAGCAACCTGTCACATTGGAAAGGTCCACTGGCAGGAGGAACTGTGAGCAGTCTCTAGCCTACAGTCAGCAAGGATAGAGGTCTCAGCCCTCAGGGAACTGAATCCTGACAATAAACAGATAAGTCTGAAAGTGTTTCCTTTCTCTATTGAGCCTCAGGTAAAACCACAGCCTCAAGTAAATAGCTTAATCACAGTCTCCTGGGACACCCTGAGAGAGTAGTACCTGGATTGCTGACCCACTGAACTGTGAGAGAAGAAATAGCATTGTTTTAAGCCACTAAGTTTATGGTAATTTGTCATGTACAAATAAATAACAAGATATGCCTGGTTCCTCTGCTTTTGTCCATCATATTAATAGTTCTGCTTTTGCTTTAAGGAAGTTCAATTTGTCTTATTTATTTCTTTCCCTTACCCTATACACTCCATTCTCAACTCTACCACATTCAAAACCTTCTTTTCTGTTGGTATTTGAAGATACAGTAGAAGAAGACTAAATAGATTGTTGGTCCAAATGTGACAAATCTAAGAAATCTCATATGTTAGTTATTAAACTGTTGTGTCTGTTATGTCTATCTTCTGTGTACTATGTGTCTTCGTTAAACTGTTGGGGAAACTGAAGTCCTGAGAACTTAAGGGATTTGTCCCAGGTCCTGTGTCCCATTAGTGGGACAGCCTAGACTGGAATTTTGGCCGACTAACTCCAAATTCCTTGTTTCATCAGCTGCATTAAGCTGTACCTCTCCTTCTACTGACTGGTAGATAACACATATATTTGCATTATTTTATAAATGAACTTTAATTTTAAGGTATTTTTGTTTTATCAAATCTCCTCTTCTCTCTCCTTGATAGTTATTTTACTTAAGCTAATTAATTCATTCTCTGTGTGTGCATACATCTATTTTTTTCTAAACCAGGTATATCATTCTGCCAACAATCAAAGCAAACCTTATAAAGATGTGTGCTGCAAATATTTTGTATTCTGGAAAAAGTGGGGTAAAATCTCTTAGTTTCTAATGGCCTTTCATTATGACTATTTATCAGTCAAGTCTTGTACTATTTTTTATCCATTAAAAAAAAACCCAGGAATTCATCAATCAGATGCAGAGCACATTTGTTCCTAAACTTGTCCACTTCCCAAGAGAGATATTTTTCACCTGCCCTCCAATTATTTTAGCTTACAGATAAACTATGTTTTTAGCATTTTGGGAGAGGATTCAAAAGGTTTAAGTGTATATCCCCATTATCTGCATAAATCAAGCTGAAAAATTTAGTTATCCCATGCTTTGAGGCTTCACTTGCTGTGCTTTGCCAGTTCAACCAGCCTTTGCTGCTAAAACTGTGGTCCCAAGACCTGTAGATCTGCATCCTCTTTGAGCTTGTCAGAAATGCAGAATCTTGGACCTCATCTCAAATCTACTGAAATAGTTTGCATTCTGCTGAGATATCCAAGTGATTTATTGGCGCATGAACATCGAAGGAGCACAGTTCTAAGGCCTTTTATGGCAGAGATATGAGAACTCCATTCCCACACAGGGACACCACCTCTAGTCCAAACTGCACCCTTCCTCAAACCTTTCTGGTTGTGCAGGGCACAAACTGCACAATCACATGCAGAGGCCCTGCGTCAATACATAGTCCTTCAAACCAAAACAAAGTATTTCCCAGAAATTACTGTATTACACTGTCATATTTCTGTTATTTCTAAGGCATCTAAATTTATTTAACTATCTCAGCCTTCAGTTGTGGGACTTAAAAAATTAAACTTTTCCCTAAAGTTTAAGATCTTACACTTATTTGACAGCATTATGACCTAAATGTTACTTCCCACTTATTGGGCGTTTGTTATAGATATTGGAGTTGTTTCTTATTTTAAGTTAATCATTTTTCCTTATTATAGCAAAGTGGTAAAATAGGCATGAGGTATATCTATTATAACCACAGAGTTACAATCAATACTGTTGACAATGTGAGATGCTTATACATGTATACCCACATACGATGTTGTGTATATTTCTGTTATTCTAAATTCATACTTATTTTTATTGAGAAATTTATTTGTTGAACAATCATACAAGTTTTTAACAAAATAATATAAAATCTCCATAGATTCTGAAAATTAGATTTAACCCCAAGAGTGTCCCCCCAATTACTCACCCTTATCCCTCCCTTCCCCTTCCCACCACATCTCTAAAAATGTATTAGGTTGTGTAACATTACACCTTATCTGGATTTAACACATGATAATAGACCACCTTTCTCAATGGCCAGGGTCTAGTTCCAGCCTCCACAGATGAGTGAAGACATTTGACCCTTGGTTCTCTGGGTTATGCTGATTTCACTCAACATAATTTCTTCCATAGCCATCCATTTACCTTCAAAGGCTGCAATAGCATTGTTTCTAATTGCTGTGTAAAATTCCGTGGTATACATGTACCACAGCTTTTGGATCCATTCATCCAGTGAGGGACATCTGGGTTGTTTCCAAGATTTAGCTATTGTAAATTGAGCTGCTATGAACAAAGATATTGCTGTGTTACTTCAATGCTCTGATTCTAAATCTCCTGGAAAAATACCCAGGAGAGGAATAGTAGGATCGTATGGTGGTCTCATCCCTAGTTTTTTGAGAATTCTCCACACTGCTTTCCAGAGGGGCTGTACCAGTCTGCAGCTCCACCAACAGTGTGTTGGTGTGCCTATCTCTCCACAGCCCCTCCAGCATCTATTATTGTTTATTTTCTTCATTTTTGCCATTCTGACTGGTGTGAGGTGATATCTTAATGTGGTTTTCATTTGCATTTCTCTGATTACTAGTGATTTAGAGCACTTTCTCATGTATTCCATGGGTTGATCAGTGTCCTCTGTTGAGAAGTTTCTATTTAGCTCTTTGGCCAATTTATTTATTTATTTATTTATTTTTATTTTAAATATTTTTATTTTTGAGCAACCTTACAAGATTTTAACAAAATAATATAAAATGTGTATAAGATGTGTATATATTCTGGACATTGCAACTATCCCCAGGAGTGCCACCCCCCCAATTACCCTCCCTTATCCCTCCCTTCCCCTTCCCATTATAACTCTAAAAATAGTATTAGATTGTAAAGCATTACATCTTATCTGAATTTAACACATGTTTCTAGACCAACTTTCTCATTGTCCAGGGTCTAGTCCCCACCTCCACAGATGAGTGGAGACAATCGACCCTTAGATCTCTGGGTTAAGCTGATTTTACTCATCATGATCTTTTCCATAACCATCCATTTACCCTCGAAGGCTGCAATGTCATTGTTTCTAATTGCTGTGTAATATTCCAA
>PVKS010003565.1:86017-102477 GCA_004027875.1 Aplodontia rufa
CACCGGGGTTGTTTCCATAGCCTAGCAATAGTAAATTGTGCTGCTATGAACATCGATATTGCTGTGTCACTGTAATGTGCTGATTCTAAGTCCCCTGGAAAGATACCCAGGAGTGGAATAGCAGGGTCGTATGGTGGAGTCATCCCTAGTTTTTTAAGGATTCTCCATACTGCTTTCCAGAGGGGCTGTACCAGTCTGCTGGAGGGGCTGTGGAGAAATACGCACACTAACACACTGTTGGTAGCCAATTTATTAATTGGGTTGTTTGTGTTTTTGTAATTGAGGTTTTTGAGGATTTTGTAGATTCTGGATATGAGTTCCCTGTCCGAGGAATCATAGCCTATGATTCTCTCCATTTTCGTAGGAAACCTCTTGACTCTTTAGATTATTTCCTTGGCAGTGCAAAAGCTTTTTAGCTTCATGGCATCCCATTCACTGATTTTTGACTTTACTTCCTTCACTTTAGGAAACAGGTTGAGAAAGTCTGCCTGCTCCCAAATGCTGAAGTGTTGGACCTAATTTGTCTTCCACCAGTTGCAAGGTAGCTGGTTTAATTCCTAGCTCCTTGATCCATTTTGATTTGATTCTCATGCAAGGAGAAAGATATGTGTCTAGTTTCAACTTTCTGCAAGTGGCTGACCAGTTTGTCCAGCACCATTTGTTGAAGAGGCTGTCTCTCCTCCATGTAATATTTTGTCCCCCTTTGTCAAAAATCAGATGTTTAAAGATTTGAGGGTTTGTTTCAGGGTCTTCTATTCCATTGGTCTTCTTTCCTATCTTGATACCAGTACCGTGCTGTCTTTATTATTACAGCTCTATAGTATAGTTTTAAATCTGGTATGGCAAAACTGCCTGTTTTATCTTTCTTGCTTAGTAGTGTTTTGGTCAATTCTAGGTTTCTTATTGTTCCAAATGAATTTGAAAATTGCTTTTTCTATGTCTGTAAAGAATGACATAAGTATCTTTATAGGGATAGCATTAAATCTATATAGAGCTTTCGGTAGAATGGCCATTTTTATTATAGTATTTCTGCCTAACCAAGAGCATAGGACATCTTTCCATCTTCTTAGGTCATCTTGGATTTCATTCTTCAATGACAGATAATTTTTGTTGTAGAGATCTTTGATTTCCCTTGTAAGGTTAATTCCCAAGTATTTTATTCTTTTCGAAGATATTTTGAATGGGACTGATTTCCTGATTTCTTCATCAGACCTATTATTATTAGTGTATAGGAAAGCTATTGATTTGTGGGTGTTGATCTTGTATCCTAACACTTTGCTAAATCTGTTTATAAGTTCCAGCAGTTTACTGATGGAGTTTTTTGGATCTTCCAGAAACAGGATCATGTAATCAGCAAAAAGAGAGAGTTTGACTTCCTGTCTTCCTATTTTTATCCCTTTGATTTCTTTCTCTTGCCTAATTGAAATTAATACTTCTTAATACACATTTATAATAAAGTTTTGAGCTAGAGTCTACTAATTTCAGAAGATATCAATTTTTTTAATAAAATAAAAGTGATAATACTTTGATCACAATACTTACCATTCTCTTTACTAGTGTGTATTTCTCTCTCAGAGGAATGTGCAGTTTGTTTATAAAAGCAGCAAAGGAAAAAATAGGAAGCAGAGCCGTAGCTTCACATTATTTGATAATTATGGAAAACATAATTTTAAGATGAATTTTTTAAGAGGAACAAACAGTACCATGTATTTTCCCTATTAGCTTTTTAATACATAATTCATTTTGCTTTTTTCCTGGAACAAATTAAGGGTGTTAAGGATAACAAGCAAGGTATAGGTATACTTTCATCTGTGTGTGTATATGTACTCATATATACACGTAAATTTTGAAACATAACCAATATTACACCATATACTTTATATATTTTTATGTGCTCCATAATTTTTTCAATGTAAACCCTGAGAACTTCCCCATATTCATTAATATTTTTGAGGACATGGTTGTTAAGGATGATATAATCTTTTATCATAAGTTACATGCCATACTTTATTCTTGACCAAAATATTATTGCCTTTGAACATGTAAATTGAAAGTTCACAAAAGTTTAAAATAAAACTAATCATGTGTTTCTGTTTATTTCATTAGTTAGGATGGGCTATTTCTGTGGAGAGCCTTTCATTGTGGAGAGATGGGGAAACTGAGACCAGGAAGGGACCTGTGCTTTCTTCATCATCCTCCCAGCATACCTCTTCTCTCCACCTTGCTGTACTTTTTATAGAAAAGTAATTTTAGCACATACTGAAGGGTTTTTGAATAAAGGCCTTTTAAAGACAATCTTACATAAAAATATTTTAATGTAATAGCTCTGCTGAAATGAGTCGTTTCTAGCCTTCTACTTCAGAAGATAGCCAGCCTGCATAGATTAAGTGCAGCATTCTAATATTAGATATTTCAAAGTGTTACCTTTGTGGATGGTCCTCTAACCATATTAAATCATTTTAATTCTTCACTTGATCATTATGGATTGTTGGCAGCATAGCAAATTTAGAGGAATAAGCAGTCCTGAAAAGTATTTGATTAGCAGTCCTTTTCCTTGTAGAAACAGAAGGGGATTATAGGTAGGACACAAGAATCCTTAAAGCACCAGAAGCCCTTCAAATCCTTATTAAACCACAACTTCATCAACAAAACTCATGCCACCTGCATTGGTTCTATGTGTCCTATCACCCAGTAAGTGTATTTTTTTAAATAAATAAAATTTCTCACAACCCTTACTAACAAAAAGTCAAAAGCATGTAACATCGCATTCACCCATAAAAGTGGTTGAATTCACAACCAATTTCACTGTACTGAAGCAAATAATGTTTGATAAGCCAATTTAAAAAGTAGAATTTCTATGTTCAACACTTTTCCTCAGATTCTTAAAATACCGGGCCTAAAACATGAGTTTCACACCTTTTACTCTCAGAGCTTTGGAGATAGCTTGGGACTGTGCTGGCGTCTGACCATTGCACCTCCCAGCATTCCTCTTTGAAAAGTGTTGGGTGTTAGTTGTTTGTACCAAACAGATAGTGGTTTCTGTCTCTGATGCTCCTCCATCTATACTTGCAAAAACTGTTGTTCTATTTTTAAAATTCTTCTACTTTGTGCATATTTGAGGGGCCTAATTAATAGTCTTTTCCTCTGTGGTTCTCTCTCTCTCTCTCTCTCTTTCTCTCTGCCCTCATTTGCTGTATTCAGTATCTAAAGACTGTCAGCAATCAAGCAGACCTTGAAACACAGTTAAAAATCACATTTGATGAAATAGAAAATAATCTGCAAATCTGCTGGTGCATGAGGGCAACACTTGGGAGGTCGTCGCCACCACAGCAATACTTTTTAAAAACTCTATGTCCAATATAACCCACCACTAAAATCAGCCAACTGAATTTTGTTAGCATCTGAAAACACTTGGTGTGATAAGTACAAAGTCCTTAAAATATACAGAGAGCTACATTAGGCCTTCACACTTTAGCAGACAGTAGAGGAAACAAACTTCTGGGGACAATAGAGCTAGATTCTAACAGGTTGTATTAAAGGAAATTTGGTGCATTTGGTATGACAGCTTCTGCTGCTGACCCTGAATAGGCCTCTTTATCTTTTCCTCCATTGCCTTAACCTAGAATGCCTTAACCTACTGTACTTATAATTTGTAAAATATGTTCATTTATCCAAAAATTATATATGCTTTTCAGTTCTTAGGTTGCTCAGTGAACATGAATATCCTGCTTCCTACACATATGATACAATATATTTGTATGTATCATTAAGTTCATTAAGAATGGAGATAGTTTTCCCTTGGAATAGGTGCTTTGAACTGAAGGCTTCATCAGTACTTCCAGTAGAGAAACTTTATATGAGTTCTGGTTTTACAACCATCAGTGGCAAATTACCCTATTAAAATTTGGTCTTTTTTCTTTCAAATGAAGATAATAAAGTATACTCTTAGACCCTAAACATAGGTAATATGTCTAAATTAGTGATCAACATGAGTGTGGGTAAGTGTCTTGGTCCATTTTCTGATGCTGTAACAGAATACCACAGGCTGGGTCATTTATAAACCGTAGAAATTTATTTGGCTCATAATTTGGGATGCTGGGAAGTCTAAAGGTATTACATTTCCATCTGATGAGGGCCCTCATGCTGTGTCATAGCAAGGCAGAAAGGCAAGCAAGCACTAACAAGACACAGAAAAATCAGACTAAATTTATCCTTTTATCAGGAGCACACACCCTTGATAACTAATCCACTCCTGCCTTAATGTCCTAAATCCACTCATGAGGCAGAGTCCTTATCACCTAATCCACCTTTTGAAAGGCCTACCTCTTAATACTGTTGCAACAGCAATTAAATTTCAAAGTGAGTTTTAAAGGGGACATTAAACCCACAGTAATAGCTATAATTATTGTTACATAAAAGCACAGCTATCAGGGATCAGTAGAATCATCATCGTTCATAAATTTTTCAACTGAGAGAGTTAATTTTTCTCCATCTCTTCTCCTACCAAGCTCTGTTATGAAATGTTATTAATTTGTGTTTTGGGCAGGGTTATGCATTTTATAATAATTTTGTTAAGCTATTTGTTTGTGTACCTTAACAGTGAAAAGTTAAATATTGGGATTTGAAAGTCATTGAAAATTAGCATTCTCACTTTGGGTTTTGTTTTTTGTCTTCATTACAGAGTATATTAACCACTACAAAGCTAAATTTGAATTGGATGTCCTCTAGGACATTATACCCAGTATATCAAAGAAGGAGCTTATTTTCTTCCCCTCTCACTTCTCTCTCCTTCCATTATTTCTCTCCCTCCCTTCCTTTTTTTAAAATCTCATTTCTTCACATACATGTGTTAGGTACTTATTATTGTTGAGTATTATACATGGGAATGGGCATGCAATTTTGAATAACATAATTACAATCCCTGCCCTCATTATTTTTATAAAGTAGCTAGGAAAACTCATTAAGCATTACAGATATAATTATTTCAAAATAGAGTTGATGAGAGCATTGAAGGAAACTTGGTATTCAATGAGAGTACGTAACATGAAGGTAAGATTGAAATTAACTTAGCCTGTGGGGTGCTGAGAAGAGTCCTGGGTGCCAATGCTGAGCTGAGACAGGACAGATGAGGTGGGGAAGTATCATAATTTTCCTTAGACTTATTCCTCCTTTTCTTTTTTCATCCCCCTCCCAGTCACCCAGACTTAATCTTCACATCTGTGACATTTTATTCTCTTTCACCTAAACAAATGATCAGCTGCCCAGTGTTTTCTTGATTCAGCATATTCTTTGCTCTAGTCCCATGAACGATTGAATTCAGTCTTATATTAGTTGCATCTGACTATACTTTTTCCTGTAGCTTTTTTCCCCCTTTCACTTAAAAACATTTATTGAACTTTTCTGCATGCCAGGATTCTTATTAGCATCAGTGTCAAAGAAGTAGACAAGATCAACATGACTGCCACAGAACCTTCAGCCTACCAGAGGGAAGAAAGGATTAACAAGTAGGGACCATATGCTAAGCCATGGCAAAATCCTTTTTTTCTAGAGCTGTATGAAGAACATCCAGTCAAAGAGATAGCACATGGAAGAATTAGAGGGCTTGGGTAGGTGGAAAGTAGTGATGCAGTTGAGATGAGCTGGTTCCAGTTGTGAAGGGCCTCTCTAGCCATCTTAAATAATATTGACATTTTCCTAAAAATGCTGAGGGCCACTGAAAGGTTTGAAGCAGGAAATGTGATCAGAAAAATCCCAGCAGTTGACATTTGGGGACTGAAATGAAGAACACTGGAATAAGACAGGGGAAAAAAGAAGTTTGGTGGGGATGATAATAAATTCAGGTCCTTTCCCCACCCCCTTCCAACTGGCCCTCTCACTTTCAGTCTCTTCACACTCCACTGCCCAACTAATGTTTTGACATGATGCTGCTGGATGAGCTCCTTGGCACACATTTCTGATCTCAACTCAAAAATGAGAATGGTGTGCCTATTGCTCATGGAAACAGATCGGAATTGCTCACCCTGTCAGTCAGTCATTGCAGTGATTTAGCCTCCTCTCTATTTTATAGCTTTGTTTTCAGTATTCTTCTTTATGTCTTCCTCACTGTAACTGTACATGCCATACTGTGGAAACTTTCCCACAACATGTTTTGTTTTGAGTCCTTGTCCCCTTTCTTATTTGCCTAAACATTTTCCTGTTTCCTCCTCAGGTTCTAGCTCAGATGTCATCCCTCCCAGTAGAACTTCATTAGTTTTTACTTAAAGTAACTTCCCCCTCCTCCAAGTCCTCCCCATACTGTCATTCACAGGATAATGAAATTGGTCACTTCCCCACTAGTAGACATTTGGAGAAACAGAACAGCATAGTTTTGTTATGAGCATGAACTCTGTAATAAAACTGCCTGCATTCAGATCCTGTTCCTGTCTCATCTAGATGTGAGAACCTGGGAGTATCACTTTAATTTTCTGTTCCTCAATTCTGTAAAATAAACATCCCTAGTTTACAAGTGTTGTGAGGATTAACTGATTACTTGTATGTAAAATGCTTAGCGTCTGGCACAAGTAAGTACTATATAAACATTTAGTATTATCATACCATTATTTTTATCACTTGCATGAATTATCCATTCTACAAATTAGAATCAATTTGAGGATCTAATTCACATCTGATTTATTTTTTGGCTTCCAAATCCCTTAAGACCTTACACAGAGTAAAAGATATTGAATGTGGGAATGAGAATCATAATGAATAGTGAATCTTAATCAGAATTTTCAAATGGTTTATTTTTTTAAGAGAGAGAAAGGCAGAGAAAGAGAGAATCAGTTTTATTTATTTCTTCATCTGGTTTTTGATTTTTCAATACTTTTATTATATAGGTGGTGCTGAGGTTTGAATCCAGGTCTTCATGCATGCCAGACAAGTGCTCTACCACTGAGCCACTTGTCCAGCCCCTCAAATGGCTTATTTTGAAGATGAAATTTACTTTAAAAAAGTAGCTAAAATATATTATCTAGCAGAAATTTAATATGTATAAGTTTTCTATTTATAAGTCACACAGAATATATAGAGAAAGTATGCTCTTCTCTAATTTGATTGAGAGATGCCCATACAGAAGACTATAATGTAAGTTACATAGAAAAAGTATATGGTTAAAAAGTTGGTATAAAAATTAAAAAAAAAAGGAATGTCTGGAGTGGTCAGAAAATAATTCATTAAAATAGTGGGATGTAATAATACTATAATTAAAATGGTAACTTTTATATCAACTTTCTTAATAATATCAATACTACTGAAACCAGTCACTACTTACATCACACTATTGCATTTAAACTTCAGAATAGTGCTAATAAGAAGTCTTATTATTGCTTTGTCCATTTCACAAATGGGATATCTGAGGCCCAGCAAGGCAGTGTCAAGTAACTTGCCAAAGTTACACAACTAATAAAGAATAAAACCAGGGACATTGCATATGTATCCAAAATACAAGTTCCAGTTCGCTATTTGCTGAACTGCTTCTTATAAAACATTTTATTAAGTTCACTAGGATTTAATTCTCTTACTTTTTAAATGTATACCCCATCCATGGGTGCTATAAAAAAACTGACCCATTTTGCTTTCATTTATTTCTAACTCAGTCTTCCCTTATGATAAAATGTCCTCAAATTCTTCATCTATGGAATGAAAGTTGGAGGGTACATCAGTAGTTCCTGAACAGTGGGAAAATGATTATTTTAAAATAAAAAGGTATGCAGAATTCTGCATTATAGTTGTTCACCTTTGCTCATTCATTTGCTCACCCAGTGAGAGCTTGCTGTATAATGGTAAGCTTTACAATAACACAGGCTTTTTGCAGCCCCAGGAGTCCACTGTTCTAGAATAATTTCTAAAGCTATTGCTAGTGGAAATTTTTGAGAGTTTGTTTTCTAGATTTTAGATTCCTATCCCTCTTTGTCTCTAATCTTTATTTCTCTCAGCCATAAAAAGGAACACATACACTCCCAAATCCCTTAATCATTTATCAAGTTTTCTCTGTTTGTTTTTCCTCCTAAGTTTTCTCTTCCATTTTTCAGCTTAGATCCCTTAATAAGCAACAGAACTTGCTTCACAAAACTCATAACTGCTATTGGACTCTTGTGCTAAAGAAATAGATCAAAAAATATGAATTAAAACAGAATAAAAATTTAAAGAAATTTAACCTGTTTGTGAATATAATAAATAAAAGAAGGGGGTTTATATCATTTTTTTTATGTTACTGAATCCAAATATTTTTTCTGGCCAATCCTGAAGGCAAATCTTGATCTGTATCATTACCATACCTAGTGAATTGGAAAATTAAAATACTGTGTGTAAGTGTGGCCCCAGAAATAATGTCTCTGTACAAAAAAAAAAAAAGTAATAGGGTTTTGGCAGTGGGTATATTTTCTGTTTTGATGGTGTTGATTTCAACAGAATCAGTTCAGGCCAGCTGCTCCAGCAGAATAATACAAATCTGCATTGTTGAACAGCATTGATCCTTTAGCACAACACAGAGCTTTTTAGGTAGGGTCAAACTAATTCTAACTCTACAAGGTCTTGCTGAAATTCAAACAGTAGCATACAAAGGGTAGTAGGATGCCTTGCACATATCTTTTAGCTGTCCCCTGCCCCACCACCACTTAAAATTCGCCACTCATTCCTTAATGGTCCTACTGAAACTGTTCAGATATTTATCACAACGTATTATTACTTTAAAGCAACCTCTGATTTACATTTCTATTCCTCTCCTAATATGCTTTTGATTCTACCATGCCCAGAAGGTTTAATTATTACTTGTTGATGAAAATTCTGGAGAAGCAAGAAATTAGTGAGGTGATAGGACCAAGTACTAAATTAAGAAGTAAAGCTGGCTACAGAGACACATTCCTCTAATCCCAGCTACTCTGGAAGCTGAGGCAAGAGGAGTTCAAGGCCCACCTGAGGAGCTTAGTGAGATCCTGTCTCAAAATAAAATGAATATAAGGACTGGGAATGAAGCTCATTAGTAGAGTGCTTGCCTAGCATGCACAAAACCCTCATTTCAACCCCAGGACTCCAAATGAAGGGGTGAAAGTAAAAGTGTAGTGAGGGATTGTTTGGGGGTGCAACAGAGGGTGATCTTAGGGATGTTAGGGCTTCCTCAGGTGGTGGAAAGGTATTGTGGGAATAAGCGAGGCTGCAGTGGAGAATGGCAATGGGAGCTTGCCTGGCTTGCCTGTGTTGGGAAGCAAAAAGAGGTTAAGTTTGTACTGCTGAAGACTTAGAAACAGTTCATAGAAACTCCTCTGTGTTGATTTTAAAGAATTAAGATTTTATTTAAAAGCAAAAAATAATTTGAAGCAGAAAAACTCTATAGTTCTCGGTGTGAACAATGAATGATCAAAGTAATATTTTAAAGAATTATTTGAATGAGTGTATGCATATATAAAACCTCACGTGTAAAAAACATCAACTTATGAAGTCCTAACTCCATCAGCTGATCATGAAGGTCTCTTTTTTGTGTTCTCATCCCACAGGTTGTTATTTTGTACTTTGAGCCAAGTACATTCCGCTGTATTCTCCTAAGATGGGTCCGTCTTCTTGGTTTTGCCACTGTTTATGGAACTGTCACTCTCAAGCTTCACAGGTATATTTTATTCATCTTCATTTGTATGGACAGGTCAAATTGTTCGGCTTAGCAGGTAATTGTAAACTAGATTGGCCACTTAAATGGTTTAATTTCAAGAATTTAGATAGCAAGATGCTATTTTTCACTTTCAAGGCAATTGTTTTAGATTCTCTGGGGAAATTGATACTACAACAGAACTCTTGGAACAAGATGCTTTAGTAAAATGTCATCAATAATAGAAAGAGTTACTTCTGAAAAAGAAAAATAACATTAGAATGTTAAATAGTATTTACTAGCTCAAAACAGAGAGGAATACAAAGACAGTATAGGAGAATTCAGCTCAAGTTCCATGTCCCAGGATAATCCTGCTGATCAATTCTATGAGAAAAGTTCAAAAAACAAACAAACAAAAAGCTTTCTTGGCTTTCCTTTTTAACTAGTGTGCTTCAGTGATTATCAACCTTGAATATGTAGAATATTACAAATTCCTTTGGACTTAGTTTCAAAATTAAGTATACTAAGAAGCAAGAAGCAATAAAATTAACTACAAAGGCTCGGGGTGGCTTGAAATTATTCTAAGATTTTTTTCTTACCTCTTGTTTTGAAGTTTAAAGAAAGTCTCATTGATGCTGTGCCAAAGAGCATAGGAGATAAAAGAATTCTCCAGCAGGATTAAACTGTAATGCTATATAGAGAACCCCTTGTGTGCACTGGTTTTAAAGCTGTTTTGGTAACCATAGTAAGCCATTTATGCCAATTTGGTAACAAATGTTTCTCAGTAAAAGTCTTCTAATACAGCTCTGTGTTATAGAACAGTTTGTTTAGATGTGATAATATGATTCAGAAAGAGTTATCTTTCAATTCTACCCTTTCTACCTTTTAAAAAATGTAATAATTATACCACATACAAATCTCCATTTTTCCTTTCCTTTCCTTTGTTTTTGTCTCCTCCTTCCCTCCCTCTCTCCTTCTCCCTCTCCTCATTTCTCCTCTCTTCTTTTCTTTTTTTCTTTCCTTCCTTCCTCACTGCCTTTCTGTCTTTCTGATACTTAATTACTGAGAATGCTTCCAATTATCTGTTTGGAACAATTGTGAATAATCTTGACTTTCAAGACTCCTTCAAGATACATATATATACATACACATACATACACATATAAAGTTACATATGTATAGATATAGTTATTAAAGTTAATATGTATATTAAATTACAGAGAATATTGGATTATATTTGAGGAGGTTTTATTTAAATCTGAATTTGGCCTCTAACTCTAGGAAGTCTTTCTTATAATAGGAGAGGCTTGGACCAATGTTAAGTATTTTTTCTGGCTCTCCCTTTATTCTTTCCACATCACAGCAAGCTGTGCAGCTATGTCCTTCTTCTCTTCATGTACCTTCCAGGTTCTCATTCCTTATAGCTATTTTCAACTGATATCAAAAGAGATGAGAATTCAGTGACAGTGTATAACATGATATAAGCCTTCTAGAAATTCTGAAAGTGCCCTCCTGTGATTTGAAAATGACCTCTCTTTTTGTTGTTAATATATTTCAATTTTTTTCAATCTATTTTTTCATCTGTTTTTTTTTTTTTCTTCTGACACTTAGTTGTGTATGTGGTGCTGGGGTATGAACCCGGGTCCTTGCACATACCAGGGAAGCACTCTAACTGCTGACTCACCACTCCAGCCCCAAAATGACCTCTTTTTCTACTAGTTTAACACTTAGTGTTTCTTCAATTTTCTATTATAGTTCTTTCACTGCTTTATAGTTTTCTTATTTAATTGTCTTCATTTTAAATACCCTCAAGTCTTCACCACAGAACCCCCAGCACTCAGCACAGTGACTGACTGATACATGGAAGCATAAAACATGAAAACAGATGAGCAAATAAATGAAAATGTGAGATAGAACCTGGCTGCTACTTCCCATAGTTCTTTCCACTCATAATATATTTACATTCCCTGAATCACTGCGTGCTACCTCAATGTGTCCTTAAGTGTCTAGAACACAAAACCTTGCATTACATGAAGGACACTTGGTAGAATCTGAACACAGTATTAAATAGCACTGAGTCATAAAGCCAGATCATTTCTTCCATTCTGATTCTCTTTTAGTTCATCTGATTATTTGCAGGAGAAAGGCAGAACTGGTAGGTCTTTAATACCTACCAGTATTATATAATTATATAATTTATATAATTATATAAATTATCAACAGTTGATAATTTTCTTTTGGATTATAGAGTACATCAGGCTTCAAGCTCAAAGTTTTTCACTGCAATTTGATTTTTTTAAGATTTATTATCTTTGTTTTAATGTATATATTTTTATAATTATTTTCTATTTGTGGAAAGTGTTATCTATTGATTTTTCTTTAAGGTAGCAATATAAAGTTTACTGTAAAATATATTAAAGCAAAAATAGGAACTGATTTAAGGAAAATATTAAATGGTTCACAAATAATCTTAAGGATAGAATTTAAGAAGCTAGTTTACTTCATTATCTCTTGTTAACTTGAAAGACTGGAACTATAAATATTTTATATGTGTCCTTTGAAGTTATTGCAGTGAGGAATTACTCCATTAAAGACTTAAATTGACTGAAAATTCTGTCTGTATTTTTCTTATCCTGTTATAAACCATATGGCTTTGATGAGCTTTTTTTTTTTTTTTAAAGAGAGAAGGACAGTGAGAGAGAGAGAGAGAGACAATTTTTTTTTTTAATTTAGTTTTTCACATGGCCTTCATTGCTCTGACACTTAGTTGTGTATCTGGGTGCTGGGGTTTGAACTCATGTACTTACGCGTGCCAGGCAAGGGCTGTAACCGCTGAGCCACTGCTCCAGCCCCCTGATGTGGGGATTTTGAGATGAGGTCAGATTCTCTGCTCCTGCTGGCAAATGGAGTCTGGACTGACTACAGATTCCAGCAGCCAAAATAGCCCACTTCTAGTGTTTGCAGCTATTCCCAATTAAAATTGGGGATTTGGGCTGTCAGCTTCCCAGCTGGGTGTTTTCCTCCACTACGGTTGAGTGGTGTATTGCAGCTCTTGATGTGGAAATTCACCCCAGGAATTCTGTCCCAATCTTCTGGGTTCTTATCTCAGGAATCTGAAGAATAAAATCCATGGACAACCATGGAAGGAGGAGTAAAAAGGAGTAGGATTTATTTAAGGAAGGAAAGCAGAGACTCTGCAAGGAGGAAGGGTACCTGGAAGCAAGATACTGTCTAATGGAGGTTAGGCCAGGGGTAAAATTGGTTTGGGTACGAGCCTTCATTAAGATTCATGTAAAGCAGGCATTGAGAAAAGCACCAACATCATTGGTTGAAATCTATGCAAAACAGACATTGAAACTCAGGACCAAAGTCATTGGTTAAAATCTATTCAAAACAGGTAGTAATTCTTTCCAAGTTCCCATCTATGTCTATCCCCAGTTCTTAGTTTTCCTGCCTCTGGGACAAAGGAGTTGCTCACACAGGTGAGCCTCATGGTCATTTGCACATGTAGACCCTGAGCATACCCGTTAATGCCTCTCTACTGGCCAGCTTCTGGGGCCCATGGTCCTGACTACCTAGCCATTTTACTATCTCTCCTAAAACTGTCTCAGCTTTACTATTATACTCTGGATTTTGTTTTTCATATTGCTTAAATTTAGTTTGTTATAATATTGTTTATCTAGAAACTAAACAATCAGCATCTCCAAAGAACATGAGCAACTTGAAGGAAGGATAGGCTAAACCAGCTTTGTATTACCCATACTTAGTTCTATACTTTGCCAATATTATATTTTAAGATATTTGTTGAATAAATGAATAAGTGGATGGTTCTAGTGAATGGAGCCACAAGGCACGTGCTTAGTTGGTATCCTTTAAGAATTAAGCAACCTGTTGCTCCTCAGAAAGAATTTCTGATTTTTAGTGACCAAAGAGGAAAAGCATAAATCCTGACAAATCAAATTTAAATTTCACTTCTGCCATTACCTATTTATACCAGCAAGAATGAATTGCA
Source organism: Aplodontia rufa (assembly GCA_004027875.1). Classification (NCBI taxonomy): domain Eukaryota; kingdom Metazoa; phylum Chordata; class Mammalia; order Rodentia; family Aplodontiidae; genus Aplodontia; species Aplodontia rufa. The sequence goes on from PVKS010003565.1 coordinate 99,646, forward strand.
TCAGAGAATTAGCCTTCTCATCTATAAGATAGCTTAATATCTCCCCTGAAAGGGTTTAAGTATTAAATGTAATTGGAATGTATATAAATATATCAGTTTGGAATTTTTGATTGCAAAGCACATGTATTGACATTAAGTGTAAAGGGGATTCACTGGAAGCATGTGGAGAAAGTCACAGAATTAAAGAGAAAGTTACAGACCCAGGCTTTACAAGAACTTGGCCCAAAGTAACTTGAGGTATCAGAGGAGCTTGAGCTAAGGAATAGTGTCTCTTAAATCCATTGCTCATTTTCACAGGAATTTCATTTTTCATTTAAAGATTCTTTTAAAAAGTAAAAGTCATACCTCTCTAGGCAGAAAATTCTAAGGAAATTATTTTTGTAGATACATAAAACAACTGTTACAGTTCCTTGAATGTAGGATTGGCACAAAAGTCCCGAATTTTTATTTTATTCAGGCATTTCCTTCAAGGCTCAGTGGGAATATTGAACATTTCTTTCTCTGTCACCTAGTCTACCTCTGATTGATTTTAATGTTTGTAGAATTCCTGGAGCGCTGAAAAGTAAAGCAAACGTGAAGAAGAAATAGTATCTCACTGCATCTCTAGAAACAGTAGTGTTTAGTCTGGGATGGGAACTTAAAAGCTGCATTCACTTTTATCAAATCTCTGACTTTTTTCTCTGGTAATCTCTTCTCACATTTGAAGTCATATTACCAAAGACTACCATAATAATCCTAAGAAAAAGCATGAAAATCCCTTTGGTTATTAACACAGTATAACACAGAGGTATAACAAGTTGGGGAAGGGGGTAGAATATTTTGTCCTTTCTGGAAGGAGTATTTTAGCACTGACATAATTAAGAATCAACAGAATTTATGATCCTCAAAAACAAATCAAGTTTTATTTGTTGGTTGGTTTATTTATTTATGGTACAGGGAATTGAATCCAGGGTCTTGCACATACTAAATGTGTGCTCTACCACTGAACAACACCCTAGCCCCAGGCTGACGTTTAGTTATCTTTATTATGTCCTTAAATTTTCTCCAGGCAACAGGTTCCCTTATTGGCAGGCCATATATACAATACAGTTTACTTGAACCTGAATGTGTTCCTCTTTGGAGAAAGAAAGAGAAAAGAATGTAATCCATTTTTGCTAGTTCAATATCAATCATAAGACGGGGGGAAGGAATTAAAATAGGCAAAAACAAAGAAGATTCATTATAGAAAGGAGTTTGCTTCTATAATCAGAGGTAAGTTTCACCTACTGTATGAATGATGTCAGGTGGATCTAAACAGTCATCTGACACTTCCGTGGATGTCGGGTTCACTGGATACCTGCTAAGCTAGTTTGTTTTTGTTGTTGTCTGTTTTTAAGACGTAAGTCTAGGCTTAGATAAGCCAGGTATATCTTCAGGAGACATTGTGAGGTAACAATTTAAATGAAAGGGGTGGAGGGAGATTTTAAAACAACGCTAAAGTAATATTTTCCTATTTTCTATAATAATGTTTCTGAAAGTACATTAGCTTTTCCTTTTTTTTTTTTAAGACTAATCAAGAAAAAACAAAAGACTTTTTCATTTGTACCATGTTTAAAATGAATATTTACAAGCCGTGAAAACCTTTTTTCTGGCTCTGGACTGGGATTTGTCATTTCATGCATTATTCAGCTCTCCTTGCTCTGGTTACAACCGGTAGCAGTTTTCTCTGCTATGCTCATTAGCACCAAATATTTACAGTTTGTGGGAAGGTTTATTTTTTATATGTTTTCATTTGTTTCCTTGTAAATTTTAAAAAGTGAAAGGGAGATATTTATATTTATTTTACATATTCTTCTAAGGAAACATGAAATATAGTAAGATAAATTTTTAAAAGCAAAACGTGTTGCTATCTAGAAAAGGTACAAGCTTGTAACATACTGAAGATTTTCTCTTTTAGATTAACTTGTGACAACCATAAGTGGCAGGGAATTTTAAATGGAGCTTTAGTAACTGCCTGAAGGGCCATTATTTGACCTTATTGACTAAGGATAGACGAATCTGCCTTAACAGATCATTGAATAGGTATTAGCCCTCATTTACAAAAACTTCAAAATAATAGCTCTCATTCTTGCCTATAGGCATTGTGAAAAATGGAAAGTCTAGTGGTCCATTTTCAGAATATAGCCGTAGTTGGATACAACTGTAGCCATTTGAATTATAGCTCTTTCCTTTGCCTGGCCCAATTTTAAAATTAGCCAACCACGCAGATTGCAACCCTGAGCTCCTTCAATCAGTATGAAGGGCAGTGCTAGTATTAGATTAGGGATGTAAGCAGGTGGACTGTCTCCCCAGGAGTGCCTGCTAGGCAAAGTCTGTAGCATGCACTTCCGTCAGAAGTAAAGTTTGCCTTGACCACCTACTTTCGAGCCTGTTTGATTTCTTGTGGCACATCCATATTTCCAACAGCATTCATAACACTGTGGGGGGCTGGATTGCCCCCCGGGAGCCGATCAGGAGGAGGATGAGTGCCGACTGCTGGAAACTGGGCCCCTCTGGGCCCCTCCTCGTCAGGGGACCCCTTCCCTCCTAACCGGGGAGAACGAGTCAACCACATGCAGCTGATGGCAGCCCAGAATCCCTTTATTATCAAGGCGCACAGGTTTTTATATATGGAGGAGGGGAGACAGCCAAGGAATCAATAATCCTTCTAAGGGAGTTGCCAGGGGTTATGCAGATTTTGAGTACAGACAAACAAGTAGGTAGCAGCACATTCCAACCCACTCTAACTCTTTGCATAACAAAGCAGGACCTAGCAGCCCTTCCTGAAGGAACTTATGGAAATAGTAACAAGAT
>PVKS010003566.1:0-102257 GCA_004027875.1 Aplodontia rufa
AGATGTAATGCTTTATAATCTAATACTTTTTTTAGAGCTATAAAGGGAAAGGGAAGGGAGGGATAAGGGAGGGTAACTGGGGGGGCACTCCTGGGGATAATTACAATATCCAGAATATTTACACATTTTATACACATTTTATATTGATTTGTTAAAATCTTGTAAGTCTGTTCAAAAAATAAAAATTAAAAAAAAAAGTTTTAATTTTAAGATTAGAAATCTTCTACCTCTTTCTCTCTCTATATATATATATATTAATACATGCTTTTATGTATGTATTATATATAATTTACATAAATACATTTTTACATTTTATGTAATTATTATAAATATATAAGTATCTTAAAACATAACCTTAATATACAGCAAAAGCTGATGGAATTACAAGGATAATTATAAGGATATAATTATAAGGATAACCACAGTTAACACTTGTGGTTAAGGATTTTAATATATGCTAACAGAAACAGCTCAATAGTCAGAAAATAAGTTCTATAAATTATTTGAATAATCAGTTAATAAGTCAAACCACATCTATATAATTTTCTGAACCAACAAAGAATGCATACATATGAATTTTTTTATTAACACGGAATAGTGAATAAATTGCCCATATTATAAGAAGATCAATTTATTGCAGATTATGTTTTCTGATAGAATTCAGTACAATTTGAGATTTTTAAAAGGACAACCATAAACCCCAGTAAATATTAAACCCAAAGTTACCCTTGGAAAAAAAGAGTAGAGAATGACTTTGCATTTGGATATAATAATAGAGCATCACAGTAAAAAAAGAAAACAAACGGCAACAAAATAATCAGTATTGTGCCAGATCAGAGACAATGTTACCAATGTATCAGAAAAGAGAATTCAGGAAAATGTCCACTGGTTTATCTACATGGAGTTGAGAGGCAATAGAAGAAGCATCACAGATCTGTGAGGTAAGGTTTAATTGTATATATAGTGTTGAAAAAACTATCACTTGGTAGAAAAATAAAATTGGGTCTTCTACTATGCTTATTGAATTATGATTCTTGACTAGTTGTTTCTTAGGGCTAAATATTCCCACCTTTTATCACGAGGATTGTACTTTCTTTCTTTTCTTTTTTTTTAAAGAGAGAGAGAGAGAGAGAAAAAGAGAATTAATTTATTCAGTTTTTCATGTGGCTTTTGTTGCTCTGATACTTCATTGTGTATGTGGTACTGAGGTTCAAACCCACATCCTCACACATGCCAGGAAAGTGCCATAACTGCTGAGCTACCACTCCAGCCCAAGGCTTGTGCTTAATACCTGTAATACCTGTAGTAATAATATATATATTATACATATATATGTATAATATATATTAAATATATATTATATATTATATATTATACATATATATACATACATTTATACATAATATATATACATAATATATATATGTATAAATACATAATATATTTATACATAATATATATACATAAATTTTCCCTCTCAAGGGTTTTGGACTTAGCCTGTAACTTTTTATAAGCTTTCTATGGACAATGGAATGTTAAGCAGACCTAATATTTATGAAAATTAATAATGAATCAAATGTGATTACATTTTGGTTTCTTCTTCCCCACTCTGCTCCACCGTGAAGATGACATGTCCCTTCACAGAGTACCTGGAATTTAAAATGAGAAGATACGTGTGGATTGGCTGAGCCTAGGAACATTCATCAGCCCTGAGATGTCCTGAAGCTCTGTCATAAGTGAACAAGAAACACATATTCCTAGAAGGAAGATCATGAGTCTGTTATTGCAAAAATTACTGCTGATAACTCCTTCTTGCACCTTGAATCAAACACTTAAAAGGCAAAATAAACCAATACAAGCTAAAACAGGCAAATACAGAATACTTCTTTGTGACCCAAGAGTGTGGAGGGTATTCTAAAGCGATACTCGAGGAAATAAAGACAGGAAATAAAATAATTATGATTCCATGAAGTCTTAAAATTTCAATAAGAGATGTTATGAATGATATCCATAAATAGGCAATATATGAGAAAATTCTAAAATATTTAAAACCAACCATAGATTAATACACAAATTATTGCAAAATCAGCAACTCCCAGAAGACAGGAGATATGGTAGCAAAACTAGGCAAAGGCCATTCACAGATGAGGAAGATAAAGACTGAGAAGTATTTAAAAAGGAAGCTCAAGTATTGGGAAGGATGGAGGGGGAGGGATAAGGGTGGATAATTGGGGGGCTCTTTGGGGTAAGTCTAATACTCAGATTTTATATATTTATATATATTTTTCATTAGAAGCATGTTTGATTGTTCAACAAATAAACTTCTTAATAAAAAAGGAAGCTTAAACATCACTAGTGATAAGGAAAAGGTAAAAATACACAGTGCCCACTATATTATACAGCCAGAATTAGAAGATCCAATGCTACCTGGTTTTAGCCTGCTTGAGCTGCCATATCAAAATTTCATAGACTGGGATGCTTAAATAACCAAAATTTAGTTTATTCTGTTTAGTTCTGGAGGTTAGAAGTCCTAGATTGGGGTACCAGGTGCTGGGTTAGGGCCCGATTCCTGGCTTGCAGAAAGCCACCTTCTTGGCTGTGTCCTCACATGGCCTTCCCTCAGCATACATAGCATGAGTTCCTGTAAAGCCACCAATTCATTTGGATTAGGAACCTACTCTTATGACCTCATTAATCCCTTAATTACTTTCTAAAACCCCATCTACAAATATGGTCACAAAAGGGGTTTGGGTTTAAATATGTGAATTTGGGGGGTGGGAAACACAATTCAGTGCATAGTACTACCAAATGTTGAGAATGGGAGTTCTTGGAATATAGACAGTGATTCTGGTGGGTGATGTCGTCGGATTTACTGATATTGAAAGGTGCTCACTCTATGCAATAGCAATTCCATCCCTGAGTATGTAGCACAGAGAAGGCGCCCAGAAGTCCACCACAGGGATGTGTGTGAGGGTGTTTAGCATAGAACACCAGGGACTAGCAGGGACTTAGAGCAGACTTAGGTCTTTGTCACTAATGCAATGATAAAATGTAAACATGAATAAATGTAGTACTAGTCTGTAGGCAGAACTGATAAAAGCAATCATTATATGTTAATAGGATGAAATTGAATCACATAATATAGAGGCTAGAAAGGTGACTTGGTGGTAGAGCACTTGCCTGGCGGGTATGAGGACCCGGGTTCAAACCCTAGCACCACGTACACAACTAAGTGTTAGAAAAACAAAAACCAGATGAAAAATAAATGAAATTATTTCTCTTTTTCTCTCACACACTCTTTTTCTCTCTTTAAAAAAAAGACATAACATAGAATGTGAAAAATAAGAAATTTCGTGGAATTTATAGCAAAATACAGTTTTTAGGAATTTTAGGCACATATATACACCAAATAATTCTATAGATATATTCTTTAAGGATCCTTGGAAATATAAGAAAACATAGCAAAAGACATGTAAAAAACTTCCATGATGATGAGATATAAAAATGAGAAAAATAACTAAATCTAATGTTTTTTATCTACCTTATGCAGAGAAGTATGATTAACTGTGCTCTTTCCACCTGTGTACACCTTAGGAAAATTCAAAAGTCTGATTATGCCTTATTTCTTTTTATAAATACATTTTTCATTCATTAAGATATGTGTGAAAATGTCATTTGCCATATTCAAAATGACCTATTCTAGAATATATAAGTAATTTTCATTGTATCTACAAACATACCTATGCAGCTAATTATATGCATTGGGATCTTTTATTTCCTAGATGATATTAAGAAGTGGCTGTTATGCAACTCATTTCTCATACTTGCTACATAGATATAAATCTTTTTCAGACTTTTTTACTTAAATTTATTGAAAAATAGTATTAGCACATATATTGTTTATATGCATAAAACTACCATAAATGCCCTTAATATAATTTTCTTAAATAAACACCATGGTAAAACTTCATTAAACCTTATGACACTAATTTCGGATTCATAACTATTTGGGAATGTGTTAGATTTAAATTGTTTATATGTAAATATGTATATAAGCTTGGTAACAATGAACTTCCAAGGTTGGTTCCATAATTTAGCTATAGTAAATTGAGCTGCTATAAAAACTCATGAAGCCGTATCTCTATAATATGCTGATTCTAACTCTTTTGGGAAAATACCCAGGAGTGGGATAGCTGGGTCATAAGGTGGTTCCAGCCCTAATTTTTTGAGGAGTCTCCACACTACTTTCCGGAGTGGCTATACCAGTTTGCAGTCCCACTAGTAATGTGACTGTGTTCCTCTTTTCCCACAGCCCTTCCAGAATCTGTCATTATTCGTATTCTTCATTTTTGCCACTCTGACTGGAGTGAGGTGGAATCTAAAGTGGAGTTTTGATTTGCATTCCTCTTCTTGCTAATGATGTAGAGCATGGTGCCCTCACCAACAGCAGCAATTCCCCGGTACTCCTGAGCAAAAGTTCACGCTGCAGGAATTGGACGTGGTCTCCAATGGAAGCGGTAAAGGGCAGTGACTTCTATCCCTCCACAGTAGAAAAATTTGGCGAGACCCTCTAGGAAAACCCATGGCCATTGAAGATTACCAAACTTCATCCCCTCTGACAAGCTCAACTGGGAAGAGTCTCCAGCTAGATGTCACATGTGAATGCCTACCCCACAATACACACTGACGTAGGGGGCAAAAACTCAGAACCTTCCCAACTACCCTTTGTTTTTAATTTAATTTAATTTAATTTTGTGGTTGTTGTTGCTTTTTAGTAATTTTAACTTTTTTAATTTTTAATTTTTAATGTTTTTATAAAATTTTTTACGTTTTTATCTCTATTGTTATTCCTGAAATTGGTGTTCTTAGATGTATATATATTTTTTGTTCATTTGTATGTATTGGTGGTTGGTTTCTACTGATACTATGTCTTCTCAAACTCGATTACTGTCTCCATAGCCTTGGAGTCTGACCAGGGAAACTCTTCATAATAGCAAACTAGCCCTCAGTCTCCTTGGGTCGAAGAGAATCATGCTCTGTAGTAAAATCTTCCCTGTACACTGGCAATTCTTAAACTATATGCTGTTCTTTCTCATCCTTACCCAAAGTCTTTATCCCACTCACATCCCGTTTCTATCTTTTCCTTATTCTCAATTGAATAGCCTACGCCACACGAATACCTTGTAGTTCTTTGTTCTAAGTCACGAGTTCCACACTACCTCCATACCTCACTTCCCTGGCTTTCTAGACATTACTTCTTCTCACCTATAGAGGCCCTGCTAACTGAAGAAAAGGTCATTCTTAAAACGGGCATTTACTTGCTACCTTAATATATTGTGAGAGCTCTCATGGAAGAAAACTGCTCCCTGTATGTGCTAATCAGCATTATAACTGTTTCAGTTGAAACTGTCTAGTATATGCACCTATACTTTCACAATTCTTCATTGATTGGACTGGCAGCTATTGATCTGTGCCTCCCAAATAGCACCCCATCCCAACAAAGCAAAGACATAAGAAGCTCCAATAACCCCTAGAAGAGTAATATTCAATGTCAGTCTTCAAGCCACAGCCCCTTATCTGAAAATGAGAAAAATGGGAAATAACTCTCATCCTCAACCTCACAGCTCGCCATCCAAGGACTCCATGATTGGAGTCCTAGATGAAAACCTAGAAAAATGTTTCAACATTATGATTAGTAACTCAAAGAGTTGAAAGAAGAATTAAGGAAAGAGACCAGAGATTAGTTTTAAGTGATGAGAGACAACTTACATAAGGAAATAAGGAAACAATTCCATGAGATGAAGGACCATATTTATAAAGAGTTAGACACCCTGAAAAGAGAAGTAGAAGAGCTATCAGAATTGAAAAATACTGTCAACCAAATCAAATATTCACTGGAAGATACTAACACCAGAGTAAATTCAACAGAAAATAGAACCTCAGCTCTTGAAGAACACACATCAGATAATGAAGACAGGCAGAGCAATGTCAAGTTCAAGGAGGAAAGACAAGAAAAGAAATTTATTGTGCATGACCAGAAATTCCAAATAATATTTGATGAGATGAGAAGGAACAACTGGAGAGTAATTGGGCTTGATGAAAACATCGAACAACAATCAAGCAGCATTAAGAACCTTCTAAGTGAAATTACTAAGGAGAATTTTCCTCATATCAGAAGTGACCCAGATACCAAACCCAAGATGCTTATAGAACACCAAACAGACCTAACCAACTGAAAATTAACCAAGACATATCATATATAAAATGAATAACAGAGAAATTAAAGAGAGAATTCTAAAAGCAGTTAGGGAAAAGTCCAAAATCACATTCAGAGACAGACCAATTAGGATCACTGGATTTTTTAGATCAGACAATGAAAGCCAGAAGAGCTTGGAACAATATTTTTTCAAACCTTGAAAGAAAACAATTTTCAACCAAAGATAATATACCCTGCAAAACTTAGCTTTAAATATGACCAGGAAGTTAAATACTTCAATGATAAATTCAAACTGGCAAGATACATGAACTCAAACCTTGCATTACAGAATATTCTCAAGGACATTCTTCATTCAGAAGAACATGCTAATAATACCCTAAACCCTTAAATAAGAGAGTGTAAATAACTACGTTACACACCAAAAGATACCCAACATGGCACAAAACACAGCAATAGTCACAAAGTTTGACACTCAGTTTCCCATATCTATTCTAACTCTGAATGTGAATGGTCTCAATGCCACAATTAAAAGACACAGATTGGCTTAGTGGATCAAAAAACAAACAAACAACAACAACAAAAAAACCCCCCAAAATCCAACAATATGCTGTCTACAGGAGACACACCTCACACTCAAAAATAGACACAGACTGAAGGTGTAAGGTTGGCAAAATGTCTACCAGGCCTGTGGTCCAAAAAAGCAAGCTGGTATGGTGATCTGATAAAAATTAATTTTGATCTAAAACTAGTCATAACAGACAAAGATGGACACTTCATCATAATAAAAGGGACAATTCATCAAGAAGACATAACCATAATTAACATTTATGCCCCCAATTACAATCCTCCTAAATATATGGAAAAAATACTCAAGGACATTAAACTCCTCATTGGTTCAAAGGATATTAAGGAAGGGACTACTTCTAGAGGTGTGGGCTAATGTTGCCTCACCATAGAGGCAACACTTACCTCAACAGTCAATCATTTTTTTCTGTAAAGAGCCAGATTGTGAGAATTTTAGGTTTTGCAGGTCATTCAGCCTGCGTTGCAAATACTGAACTCTCTGCTGTGGTAGGAAGGCAACCTTAGACAAAATATGTAAATAAATGAATGAAGCTGTGTTCCAGTAAAACTCTGTATCTAAAAAGAGGCACAGTTGGCCCATGGATATAGTTTGCTGATTCCTGCTCTACCTTCTGTCCTTTGGAACTGCAGGGTTTTCTTGCTCTGGTTAGAGAAAGCAAAAAGAGAAACTATTTCTGCGTCTGTGTGAACTCCTGGGATTGTTTTCCTCTATTGCTGAGGCTGTCCTGTGCCAACTGGAGACTGGAGGGGATGCCTGCTCTCCAGGGATCTCTCTGCTGTTCTCACCTCTCCTGCATTCTGCCTGCTTTGGCCTCCGGGGACTGCCCACTCAGATACCTCACCCCAGAAGAGAGCAAACTCCCCCTGGCAACATGGCCCTCCCTGTGAGACCTGGAAACATTCTCCAGGAAATAATCTGGAGCAATTTTAGGGCCTACTGTGTTTACTGACATCTCTCAGAAATCATCGTTTTGCAGTTTTTTTGAGTTTGTTTGTTGTTTGGTTTTGTTTATGACTCTCTCTCTCTCTTTTTTACCCAGTTTTTCCAGGTGAAAGTTAAATCTAGTTGATCCCTGTTACACTATGAATGCTGGAAGTAGAATTCCCTATGGATTTTTTAAAATATTTCAAATACCAGGAACTGAAATGTTTAGATCTCATCAATATCACTCAGCCAGTAAGTAATAGAGAGAAAATTCAAAACCAGGGCTCCTAACTTCTAAATGAGCACCCTCTTCATTATACTTCACAGCCTCCACCAGAAGGAATCAACCACAATCTGGCTTTTAAATAGAAAACAATGTATTGTAGCCTTTACTAATAGAAACTAATAAATCAAATTTGAACCAAAGACTTGGGGGATAATCTCATTTTGTTTTGAAAAATTGGGGTGGGTGAGGTCTGATACTTTTCATGTTTTTCAATGGATTCATTATTTACCTTCTGTTTTAGCATTTCTATTGTGGTTTAGCTCAGCCCACAGAGAATATTTAGGATTCTCTCCAAATGATAGGAAACTTTGCCCATTTTAATGATCTGATACTGACAAGCTTTCTACTGGAAAGTCCCCATCTGGCTCAAATTTTAGCCTCTGCATTTTCTAGGGATGTGACTTCTTTACAAATGTACTGGAATTACCTTTTACAAAGGTGGGGAAAATATTGCCAAACCATATAAACACAGTGAAATGAGAGATGGGGAAAAGTATATGTATAAATTTTCACAGTTCAGTTTTATTACTTTCACTGTACAATTCCATTTAACATTTTCTGAAATAGCAATAAATTTTTGAATGGTAAAACATATGGAATTTTGAGTTTGTCAAGTGAGAGATATTATTTAGATAGTGAATATTCACCAGAATTTGGTGCTTTATATTACTGGGACACTTTCTGCTTAATGAGGAAGAAACAGTTACTCCTTTACAAACACAGGGTTATAAATATGTGTGTGTGTGTGTGTGTGTGTGTGTGTGTGTATACAGAGAGAGACATATATGAACATAGATAATCTGTATTTGTCACAAGCAATGCATTTGCAAGTAAAATGCTATTTAAATAATGCTATGCCACATGAAACTTCTCTTAACTATGTGAGTCACTGATACAGCAACAGAAAACCTCAACTCTAGATGGTGATTCACACATCATTGAATCTTTTAAGTATATATACACATATATTACATGTAGCTTCACTTCTTGGTTAGTTAGCCACTAAATTATATTTACTATTTCATGAAAATGAGATTGTGGCCTTTGTTTCTTTTAGTATTTATTCACTGATATTCATGTGGTCAGTGGAAACCTTTAACAGGGACACAGAGCCTTGAGCCTCTTGCTTTCACACTCACATGCTGACTCCTTTTCCTCATTCTATAGTGAATGAGAAGACCCCTCAGATTCCTTTCAGTTCTAGGATAAAATATGGTAGATGACTATGCTAAGAGTTCTTTATTATAATGAGATAGGACTGAAGAAATAAGAAATAGGTAGAAAGGAGACATAAAGGAAGGATAAGGAGAGACTAGAACTGTGTCTTGGTGGTTATGGTGCTTACCCAGCATGCACAAGGATGTAAGTGTGAACCACAACACTATGTATACAACCAAATGTCAAAGCAACAAAGGCCACATGAAAAACTAGATAAAATTGATTTTCTCTTTCACTCTTAAAAAAAAAAAAAAGGAAGGACAAGTAAACAAGATTTTAACTCAAGTTCTACACACACTTTTCCAGGTCTGTCATTACCTAAGTATGCCACTGCCAAATTCCTGGGGAATCTGTAAATCTACCTATAAATCTACCTGCACATTCTTATTTAAACCCCTAATGAATAGATTAAGAGAGATGGGGAATTTTCAGCACAATTTATTGACCAGATATGAAGATTATGCCATCTAAGTAAGATAGGAAAATGTTAAGCAGACAGAGTAGTTAGAATGTTCAAGTCAATCAAGGGAAAACTGGTTCTTTTTCTTTTGTTTGACATCCCAAATGCTAGTAAGGAGGGTTTGGCAAGGTGGGTCCACATACAGACACTCCCTTCTGCTAAGGAAGGTGCCACATTCTTTCTGTTGATGCCTGAGGCACAATCCAAAGACTGGACCTGACCAGAATTTCCTGTACTCATGTCTTAGGTACGAGAGAAGGGAAATGATAACCAACTGATGGGAGAAATCCTATAAAAAGGCAGACCTAATGCCTCCATAAGCTCTTGGCTCCCTTCCCCATCCCAGAGAAGTCTGCTCAGCTATCTTTCTCTTTAAATAAAATATGCCTACTCTGCTTGCCTTGATTTCCCCTGGTTTCATTCTTTAACACTGAGAGGACCCAAACCCAACCTCCACAAAACCAGCATCATCTGGGGGCTCATCTGAGATCTATTAGGAGCAGGTTAAAATCATCACTAAGGTAAGCTCTCTGTCTCTGCAAGCCTCTTCAAGGCACAGATTGCATCTTTTTTTCTATTTCTTCTTGGAGGACAATAAGATGGACATCTGTTGGTCACTTAAATTCAATTAGTGCAACCACCAGTCATAAGTCTCAAATGACAGTTTTCACATCCTTTTACAGGTCCTAATCCCCTGCCTTTGGGTCAGGCATATTAGGCTCTATAAAAAGGTTGTTTACCACTCTTCTATCCTGGCTTAGAGCATGTCTGGCATTAGTAGACAGTTGCCCTCTGATCCTGGTCAACTTTGGATGTGAGGAGTTGAGTGAAGAAGTGAAGCAATTGAGAGATCTGGCCAGGTTCACTCCCTGTTGAATCTCAAAGGCTTCTCCCCAGGTATCTCCTCAACACCCCCTAAGGGTATTCTACAAGTAACCAGTCATTTGAACAGTCCTAAGTGAACACCTCAAACTCTTCCCATGATACTCATTCCTCTTGAGCAGGCCCTTCCTCACTGATCAAGATTTTAGTCATTGTGAAAGGGACATTTTATATAGAATGGTTAATAAGAAAGGCTTAAGTCCCCTCTAATCACATTCTGAGTCTTTGCAGGCCCATCGGGTTTCCCCTCATTGCTGTTTCTGTGCTCCTAGCTGTCTCCTAAACTGTTTTGGATGCAGGAAGGAGACTTATACTCACCCCTTCCTGTTCTTTAGGGATTTGGGAAAGCATATTTTAATCCATAGCTGTGACCCTCTAAATCTGAATGATAGGGCTTTCCAATTGCAATCTCCATCTTGACCTCTGGAAACATTGTAAAACAAATCCTCTCAATCCAGTTTTTCCTTTATTTTCTCCAGGGAAAGGACATTAAACACTTAAATAGTACTAACTGGTATCCTTTCTGCCCCCCAGAGGTTCTCTTAACCCACAGTGAATCCATTGTGAGGGACAATTTTTACAAACCAGGTTATTTAACCATATCAATGTGCAAAGTAGACAAATCCATCCTACTGTAGGTTGCTTTCCTATTGTGGGTCATCATATTTGGAAGTTTCACAGTGGCCAAGGGAACACCAGTAATGCCACTAAAGTCTGGATTCCCTTAGCTCTTTAGCATGTGGCAGACAAAGACATTTGCATCCTTGCTGGTAGAGCAGCAATAAATCCAGCATGATACAAGGAAAGGAGAGGTGGGATTGCTACTATCAGAAGCCCCCTGAAAAAAAAGACATCCCCATAAAGCAAAAAGACAGTCTCTCTGCCGTGGGTACCTGAGCTCTGTTCTTTTTCTCTTATTCAGATGGGAACTTCGATTTCACAAGTTATGCCAGGTTATCCACTGGCCTGCATACTGAAAAATTCAGAGAAGTTTGACCTGAAGACACTCAAGAAAAAGCATCTTATTTCCTTCTGTCACCAAGCTTGGCTGCTGTACCCACTCTCTGATGGAGAATTTTGGACACCAGAGGGAAGTATAAATTTTGATACTAACACACATCTTAGTTTATTTCAAGAAGGAAGGAAAATATGCTGTGATTCTTTATGTCAATATTTTTTTTCTCTAAGAGAGAACCCCAGCTTATACCAGCAATGTACATTAGACCCAGCATCCTAAACTAAGAACAAACCTAATTACCCATTTGGAGCACAAACAGTCCCTGGAATGGATCCTGATTGGAATCCCAATGATGAACAGGATGCTTAGAATATTAGACATTTCTGGATATTAGTTACTGAAGGCCTCGGAAGATCCAGACAAAAACCTATTAATTATTCCAAATTGTCTGAGATCCGTCAAGGCCCTCAGGAAAATCCTACCATCTTTCTGCAGAAACTCAGGGAGGCATTGAGAAAACACACCACCATGGACCCTGAGTCCATAGAGGGCCACACAATTGTAAAGCACAGATTTATCACTTAGTCAGCCCCAGACATTTGGAGGAAGTCACAAAAATTGGCAAATGGCCCTAATCAGTCTATAGATGACATTCTCCAGTTTGCAACCTCTACCTTTTATAACAGAGATTGGGAGAAGATAGAAAGGGAACACAGAGACAGGAGGAAAGCTGAGGTGCTGGTTATGACCCTACAAGGTGTAAGCTTCAGGAATAATAAAGGTAGAAAATGGAAATGGAACTCAAGCCACAAAGAGGACTTATTTTCATTGTGGGAAAGAGGGACATTACCAATGGGAATGCTCACAATCCAAGCAAACACCATCAAGGCCCTGTCCTATCTTTCAAGGCAATCACTGAAGAAATAAATGTCCCCAAGTGCATAGGCCCCTGGACTAGATTCCTCTACACAGGGCTGATGGGGCCCAGGGTCCACTTTAATGGCTCCTATGACACCTATCACCATGCATGATTTCCGGGTATGCTTCTCCGTAGGGAGCCAAAAGGTCATTTTCCTTCTGGACACAGGTGCTAGCTTTACCATACTATCTCTTACCCTGGACCTGTCTCCTCTAATGCTATTACAGTGCAATGAGTGTATGGACGGCCTCTAAGGAAAAATTTTACTCTCCTACTGAGTGGTGAATGGGACAGAATGATGTTTTCTCATGCATTCCTGATAGTCCCAGAATGTCCTACTCTCTTCCGAGGGAGAGATTTACTTCTGAAGATTCAGGTTTCCATCACAATGAATCTAGGGCCCCTGGGATCTTTATGTTTGCCTCTGTAAGGATGTGACATAAACCCTGAAGTATGGGCCACTGAAGGCAGGATCTGGTGAGCAAGAAATGCAGTTCCAGTTAAAATAGTCTTAAAGGATCCCTCTATCTTTCCACATCAAATACAGAACTCCCTGCATCCAGAGGCAAAATGGGGCTTATTGGAGATCATTGAAAACCTTAAACAACAAGGACTTCTAGTGCCCTGAATTAGCCAATGAAACACACGCATTCTGGGATTTAAAGTCCAGTGGGCAATGGCACCTAGTCTAAGATCTTAGAATAGTTAATGAAGCATTCATTTCCCTCCACCCTGTAGTGCCTAATCCTTATACTTGGTTACCTGAGATCTCAGCCACTGCTGCTTGGTTCACTGAATTAGATTTAAAAGATACCTTTTTCTGCATACCCCTAGACTCTCAATCACTTGCTTGCCTTTGAGGAATCAGATAGTGGGTCTCAATTAACTGGGACTGTATTGCTTCTAGGATTCAGAGATAGTCCACACTTGTTTGCACAAGTCTTAGCTAAGCACTTATCAGGGATCAAATACACATCACCAGCAATAGTTCTCCAATACGTAGATGACATCCTCCTGTGTGCTACAACTCAGGGAGAATGTCAGGAATCCACTACAGAACTCCTAAATTTCTTAGCTGATAGAGGATACAAGGTTTCAAATATGAAAGCTCAAATCTGTCAACAGCAGGACCAATACCTAGGACTCCAGATGTCACAAGGAAACTGCAAGCTAGGAGAAGAAAGAATAGTCCCTATAAGATGGTACCAAACTGTAAGGCGGCTCAGAGATTTCTTAGGAATAATTGGATATTGCAGACTTTGGATCCCTGAGTATGGAGAGTTAGCTAAGCCTCTTTATATCCTCCTTAAGGAGGTCCAACATCAAGGAACAAGTACTTTAATATGGGAACCAGAACATGTTAAATTTTTTAAACACTAAAAGGGGCCTTACTGTAAGTTCCTGCTCTCAGCTTGCCTACTGAGCAAGAATTCAATCTGTTTGCCACTGAGAGAGGAGGGATAGCCCTAAGGGTAGTCACCCAAAAGAATGGGCCAGCTCAATAGCCAGTAGCTTATCTTAGCAAGAAACTTGACAGGGATAGCCCCCTTGCTTGCAAGCAATGGCTGCAGTTGTCTTGCTAGTCCTGGAGGCAATCAAGATCA
Organism: Aplodontia rufa; assembly: GCA_004027875.1. NCBI lineage: Eukaryota > Metazoa > Chordata > Mammalia > Rodentia > Aplodontiidae > Aplodontia > Aplodontia rufa. Next base: position 14,055 of record PVKS010003566.1, read on the forward strand.
CCCTGGGAAGAGATCTCACTGTGCAAGTCTCATGAACTCTTGGGAATCCTAAATACTAAAGGAGGTTTATGACTCTCAGATAGTCACCTCCTAAAATACCAACCCTTACTTCTAGAAGGTCCAGTACCTCATATAAAGACTTGATCAAAATTAAATTCAGCTACCTTCCTTCCAGATTCATTAGAAGGGATTCATGAGCATGACTGTCATCAAGCCTGAGCTGTAGATTACTCAGTCCAAGGAGACCTTCAAACTGTCCCACTGCCCAATCCAGATATCACTACGTACACAGATGGAAGTTTTTTCATGGAGCATGTAGAACATAGAACTGGACATGCTGTGGTGACTCTGTGTGACACCTTAGAAGCGTAATCCTTGCCCCCAGGCACAAGTGCACAACTTGCAGAGTTAATTGCCCTAACTAGAGCACTTGAGCTGGGAGAACAACAGAGAATCAATATTTACACTGACTCTAAGTATGCTTATCTGATTCTGCATGCACATGCAGCGATCTGGAGAGCGAGAGAGAATTTCAGACAACTGGAGGAACTTCTATGAAGAACTATGAACAGATTCTAAAATTACTGGAAGCTGTTCATTTACCCATGGAAGGAGCAGTAATTCATTGTCAGGGACACCAAAAGGGAATTGATGAGACATCAGAAGGTAATAATAGAGCAGACCAACAGGCCAGAGAGGGTGCAAAGGGAACATTTTGTCAGCCAGCGACTTTAGCCCCTCTGCTATGGACAGGACCTTCCCCAGAGATAAAACCTCAGTACACCCAAGAAGAGATACAACAGGCCTTATCTAAGGGAGGTACTCTCTTGCTTTCTGGGTGGATTCAAATGGAAGATAGCCAACTTTACTTGCCCGCGAACTTCCAATGGAAGATTTTATATACCCTGCACCAATCTTTCCATCTGGGAGAGGAAAATACTCTCCAATTAACTCGAGAGGTATTTGATGGGAATAAATACTAATAACAGTCCATCAAATTGTCAAAGCCTCTGAGGAATGCCAGAATAATAACACACTTAACTATACCAAAAAGCTTCCTGGGTTACAAATGACAGGACAATTCCCTGGGGAGGACTGGCAGCTTGATTTTACCCACATACCTAAAAGAAGCAGATCTCAATACTTATTGCTTATGGTGGATACCCTTCCTGGGTGGGTTGAGGCCTACCCCTCTCGTACTGAACAGGTGGGAGAAGTAGTAAAGGCCTTATTACAGGATACTCTTCCTCAATTTGGATTGGCTCACAGCTTCCAGAATGACAATGGAACAGCTTTCAAGGCAGCTGTTACTGAAAGTATATCCACGACCCTAAACACAAAATACCATCTCCATTGTGCATGGAGAACTCAATCCTCAGGGAAGGTAGAAGACGGCTAATGATATCTTAAACAGACATTTGAGAAAACTCACGCAGGAGACTCATTGCCCTTTGCCCAAATTGCTTCCTTTGGCTCTACTCAGAATTAGAATCACCCCAGGCTCAATCTGTTTGAGCTCCTGTACAGAAGGCCATTCCTGAGGAATGAAATCCTTTAAGATCAGGAAACTGCAGACTTGGTGTTTCATATCACAAAGCTGGCTAAGTTTCAAGCTTAAGTCTGTAAATATCCTATTTATGAACTGCTTACTTCTCCATCTTTGTGTGAACCCAGGGATTTAGTTTTGGTTAAGACCATACTTTCTAACTCCCCAAATCCAGACCGTATCTGGAAGGGGTCCTTCTCTTTAATTCTGTCTACCCCTCATGCAGTAAAGGTGCTTGGAAAAGAGAACTGGATTCACCACTGTCGAGTGAAACTTTGACATCCTAAATCAACTCCGAGAGAAGCTTCTCCTCCTCAAGAAACTAAGGAATGGCACACCTGCTGTCCACTGGAAGATTTAAAATATCTCTTCAACAAAGAAAATGGTGATATGTATTCTTTTCTTCATTTCTTTCTTTCTTTATTATTTTGGATAAGTCCATTGGAATTAACTCTTTCTGAGACTGGGCTCAACAATATGGCACTAAATTGCAAAGTAGCAATGAATGGCTGGATATGTGGATCATTGCCCCTTTCCAGCACTTCTAGGATACCCTGGTGGTTATCTCCCTTACAATGGAATGACTGGGTAAAAGTGCAATCTCTGATGACAGAACAAAAAAGAGAGATGTGCTCTTTATAGACTGCTACTTGTGCTGATGTCAAATTATGGCCTATAGATAAGACTTTGTCACAGTCAGGCCATGGGAGAAACTTCACTTTAGAACAAATTCTCAAGTTTCTGAAACTGTTAAACCACTTTTAAACTCATTTACTCCTTGCTTGCCACTAGTAATACTAGAATGTCAAAGGCATAAAGATGGTTACTACCAAATTTGGGATGAATATATATGGCTTACATCCATCATCAGACATTTAAACTAAGAAGTCCCACTCTGAGGGGAACAGAGTATTCACCCCTATGATCAATGGCCTAATTCTACTCAGGAATTAGTATTGACCCCAGAGTCATGGTGCCAACATATTGTAATTTTACAGGTTGATGACTGGTTTGGGACTAATTGGATATTAAGGCCTGGAATTAGATGGCCAGCACCCAATGGGACCCCATGGATATGTGGGACCAATCTATGGCCCTGGTGGTTCCTCCAGGCTAGATAGGAAGATGCACTTTGGATGCAAGGGAGATGGACACAAAGTATAGGACAACCAGCAAACCTCCTCAACCTTAAACATAGATGGGGACAATCTATTTTTCATTGGCATGAACATGAGAAGAACATTTTAGCTCATGGTTTTCTGGGACCTTCTGGTGGAAAAAACTACTGATCTCTATAGTTATCTTCACATTCATTGACATATTTGGATGTTGTTACAACTATTATTGTATCAATCTTATCCCAATACTTAAGTCTTCTTGTTTCTCTCATAGAACACCTTTGTTCATCTGCTTGTCAGATGATTCTAAAACTCATTTCCACTACCTCAGACAACTTCCATCATGGACCTCTTGATTGACTTGAACATTTCTAAAAAGAGAACCCAAACCGCCTTCCCTTACTTCCCCCCTCTCATCAGGAAGCAGCTATATTGGTCATCACTCAACATCTCCTTTATGGCAGTAAGGGTCTCGTTAACTAGAGGTAAGAATGAGATACAAAAAAGTTAGGCAGACAGAGTAGTTAGAATGTTCAAGTCAATGAAGGGAAAACTGATTCTTTTTATTTTATTTGACATCCCCAAATTCTAGTAATGAGGGTCCAACAAGGTGGCTCTAGATGCAGACACTCTCTTCTACTAAGGAAGTCATCACATTCTTTCTGTTGATGCCTGAGGCGCAAACCAAAGACTGGACCTGACCAGAACTTCCGCACTCAAGTCCTAGGCATGGGGTAAGGGAGATGATAACCAATTGAAGGGAGAAATCCTATAAAAAGGGCAAACCTAACCCCTGCATGAGCTCCTGGCTCTCTTCCCCACCTGAGGGAAGTCTGCTCAGTTATCTTTCTCTTTAAATAAAATCTGCCTAATCTGCTTGTCTTGGGGTACCCTTGTTTCATTCTTCTACTCCAAAAGGACACAAAACCAACATCCACAAAACTGGCATCATAAGGATCCAGAGGTTGGCCAGACTACTAGAAATCATCTTGAGATCCCCAAACAGATAATTTCTATATACTTCTCCATACCTATCCCTCACTAAGTTTCCTTTAAAAGAAGAGCTGGCTTCAGTTGTCTGCATATGACTGTCCAGTTCGATCAGCACCATTTGTTGAACAGGCTGTCTTTCCTCCACTTTATATTTTTGCCCCCTTTGTCAATTATCAGATGGTTAAAGACTTATGGTTTTGTCTCTGTATCTTCTGTTCAGTTTTGAATCCAATAGCATGTCTGTCTCTTGAGACAGTTCACATTCTTCCTTGAACGTGTATCTATTTTCCAAAATAAACTTTTATGCCTCAGACAGGCATGTGCTAAAAGTCTTTTCCATCACAATGTCTAGTTCCCCTTTCTCTCTAGAAACTCCTCAGCCCCTTCTTCAGAGATACCACCTCCCTCATGGTCATGCAATGCCATCATCCATTTGAATCCACATTCAACACTGCACAAAATTATCTCCTCCATTATTTCTTTGAGATAATTTATTTCAGGGAGAATAAATAATTTGCTTAAATTCTGAAAGGTGTAGAAAATGTGATTAAACCTAACAGTCTGAATTATGATCTGTATTCTTTTTCTATACCTCTGGTTTTCAAATATTTTTGTGAAAGCTACATGACATTCTATTAGGAATATTAATTTTAAAACAGATAAAGTACACTTCAGTAGAACATATTCATTTCTATAAAAACAAAATGAAAACATTTGTTTATGAGCTTAATAAATAATGAGGTAGCTCTGGGAAGCAGTGTGGAGAATTCTCAAATAATTAGGGATGGACCCACCATGTAACCTAGCTATTCCTCTTCTGAGTATTTTCCCAAAAGAGTTAGAATCAGCACATTGCAGTGACACAGCAAAATCCATGTTCATAGCAGCTCAATTTACAATAGCTAAATTATGGAACCAACCCAGATGCCACTCACTGGATGAATGGATCCAAAAACTGGTATACATATACCATGGAGTTCTACTCACAATTAGAAACAACAAAATTGCAGCCTTTGAAGATAAATGGATGGTGATGGAAGAAATCAGCAAAGTTAATCAAACTCAGAGGGTCAAGGGTTGAATGTTTTCACTCAATTTGTGGAGGATGGAGCTAAACCCAGGTCTGTGTGAAAGATAGTGAATCTTATGTATTAGATCCAGCAAAGACATAGCAACACAGAATCTAGGGCAATCATAGATATGTAGCAAGGGGAGAGGAAAGGTGGGGGAGGAGAAGGAGGGAGAATAGGGAGGGATATGGGGGTAATATATGGTTTAAGAATATATGCATATCATATTGTTACTTTATATGCATTTATGATTGTACAATAACTCAGTTTCTTAATAAAAAAGAGAGAAATCTAATAAAAATAAATAAACAATGAGGTAATTTTGATATAAATGAAAATTTGAAATGAAAGATATTGGGCAACATTTTCTCCCTTTTATGGTCTTCACTCTAATTTATTTCTATATTCTATGGGATTTGCAGTGACAAGAAATCCCTTATATAAAATATTGGTGATAATATTTTTATTTCTATGATGATCACTTATAATATCTAACAACTATTCAAAGGCCTTTTATGAACTACCCCAGACAGGATACTATCCACAAATTCATATATATTACCAGTATATAATATTATGATGATAATTCATATAAGTTTTCAATTACTTTTACTCAGGTTCAAGAGCATAGCTCAGACAGTTAATCAGACACTCAACTAACAGTAGTGTGCCAGGTATACCTAAGAACACAATTTAATTCCATCGCTGAATTTTACTAGGAGACATGGTGGGACACAACTTGATTAATGTGAACACTCCACAAATGTTCATTACTGTCAGCAGTGTCAATGAATTCTTGCTTTTTGAAAAATTAACATATGCAATAGGCTTGTCCTCGCTTACTGTATGTTCAAATGAATGCATATTTTGAGTTTATTAATTTCAGTTTAATTCTACTTTCAGATTCCAGATATTTTCACAATACAATTATTTTATACTTTTCTTTTAAATAACCTTTTCTATGCAGAAGAGGTATCTGTGCCTCTATCCTTATATCAGTTTTGTGTGGCTATGCTTGCAGTCTTCTTTATTCTCTTGAGACGAACATAATTTCTGGTGCTTTGTGATTTTCACCTCTCTGCTTATGCTCTCATTAGACCTTGTGTTTGCTCTCCTTAGTTTCTCCCATTTTTGATATATTTCAACCTTTTCAAATGAAGAGTCATTGAGGACTTCTGTATAGAAGCACAGATTTCTCATTATTCGATGAGGAAAAGCCTTATGACACTAATTTCTCAAGCACATAGAATTAAAACTAATTATCATATGTTCCTTGAAGAAGCGGTCAAAGGGATGGGAAGGTCAAGCTGAAATTATATTCCTTCAGATCGAGAAAACATTTTCATTAACAAGGTCCCTAGTATACAACTCTTTGTGTTTTATGTTTCTCATTGTCACACCCTTGATCCTTCGCACTTTCCTTAATATCATCATATTACCAGGAATATTGCAGTTATATAGAGAAAAAGTATATTTACTGTACCAAGAATTTTAACATTGCATGACAGAAGACAGATACTGTTACTTATTTAAAGTCATGTTTACCTGATTATTTAAAGAACTTTCCAGCTAGATAACAAGGTCAGTAAAAAGTAAGTAGCAAAATATTTAATAATGACAATAAAATATACAGCTCTTTTAGTTGCATATTATCTCAAAACAGCTTTTAATTTATATTATTAGAAATTCAACCAAAAGTTTTAAAATTTCAGAATTCAAAATTCAGAGGCATGTATAGTTAACAACTTGCTCAAGATAATAAGATAGGATTTAGGGATGTGAGATGCTTATGAAAACCAAATTAAATTTAGAGCTATGATGTCAATGTAGATTTATGTCAGAAACTATAAATTAAATATTTTTAGTCAGAAATTTATTTGTTGAACAATCACACAATCTTTTAATGAAATAATATATATGTATATATATTATTTATATCTATAGATAGATAGATATAGATTCTGAAGATTAGATTTACCCCCAAGAGTTAAATATTAATAAGCTTTCACAGTATAAAATAAAAATTTTTATGGTTGGGGTCCTATATTTTTCACTGTTTCGTGTTCGAATTCTAGCAGACCATAAATGTACTAAATGTCAAGAATGTTACTGTAACATTTTTAAATGAACTGTGTTAGTCAACTTTTTGTCATTATGACCAAAATACCAGTAAGAACAACTTAGAGGAGGAATTTATTATGATTTATCATTTCCATGGTCAGCTGACTGCATCAGTCTGGGCCAAAAGTGAAATAGAACATCATGGCAGAAGGGCTTGGCAGAGGAAATTTACTCAGCTCATGCACCAAGAAGCAGAGAGAAGTCAGGGGGATAAGATAAAACACCCCCAGAGACTTATTTCCTCCAGCCATGCCCCACCTCTCTACAGTTACCACTCAGTACAATAGTCCTTTCAAATTATTAACCCATTAAGTGGATCAATCCATTAATTAGGTTATAAGTCTCATAATCTTATCATTTCAACTCTCAACATTCTTGCATTATCTAGCATAGCAATTTATCAGGGGACAGCTTATATCCAACCATAAAAGATGCTATTGTTCTCATATGCAGTTTTTAATGGGAACACAGCTTCAATTTTAAGAAGAAAAGTTAGCATTTTCTAAATATCAGGTGTGATAACAATATCATGAAACCAGTCCCAAGAAACACACAGTAATTATCTTATGACTCTAGAATTACTCCTGGCATATTTATACTTCCTAGACTATAGAATTAACATAGACTATTTTTTAAATAAAATTTTATTTTTCCTTCATATATACTCTTTTTTTCATCTAAAATTGAAATTTCATCTAAAATTTTGCCATCTCTACAACTTTGATCTACCATGAGTAACTGAATGAATTTTAAAAATTATCAAATAAAAAATTTAAAACTTGTATCACACTACCAAAGGAAAGACATTCATTCGTTAGCAAAGGCTATCATTAAAGATGTAGGTGCAACTGTATTTTTAATCTTCTAAACGGACATTGGAATCACTGCGTTAGCAACAGTTGCTATACCATTCATCATCAGCAAGGATAAAAGATTTCATCTAATTGATAATATTTATATTGGTGCAGAAAAAAATGCTTTGCTCACACAATGTTACAGAATGCAGAGCACATAATTAAGATAATAAGATAAATATATTTTTCAGTTAATTCTAAAATTTAGACAATCTGGGGCAATTTAGTAAATGTTATGACTAAAATATTGCACTAAAATTATTCAAGTTTATTTTTTATCAAACTTTTGTTCTTCCACATTCTCGTTACTTTTGCTTCAGATAACCCCATTTGCTTACCTTGGATGGTGATTCTACAGGATCTTGGCTCTAAGATCATAGGTGACATTGCTAGCAAACATGTGTCATCTATACTATATAAAGGTGTATAACACACACATACTTCCTCTGTTGTTACTTTTTTAAAATATATTAGTATAATTATTCCAAGATATAACATTTGATATGTAACATGGATAAAATGTGAAATATTGTAAGGCATTTTAATATACTATTAAGAATAAATTTACATAGGAATAAATATCAAAAAATTTAAGGGAAAGCCAAATAGTTTCAAAACAAATATTAACATCATTAGCTTGATCACAAAAGTGAAACCAAAGGGATCCTACCTGATGAATCGAAGTTCACCTCATTGCCAGGACTTGGTCCTACATCAATGGACACGATTGGTAAGAGTTTCCGAAAGTCCCACAGTTTTATAACCCCACAGGCATCACAGGATGCTATCATGTGACCCTTCAAAATATAAAATAAACAATAACTAAATGTATATGCATATATATTAAACATGTATAATTATAGATAGTAGACCAGAGACAAAAGTTAAGATTTTTATTATCATTTTATTAATTCTGCAAAAATATAATCCCCTAAATAAAAAGTATTCATTATATCTCTATCTTGGATGTAAAATTATATAAAATATTTTTCTCAATATACGAAATCCTATATTAAAACTTAGATAATATCTTCAGTAAAGCAACACCATTATCATAATTATAAGAGAAGTAAAAAAAAACCCAGATACATACACACATATAACTTGTCTATATATACACATATCATATATGTGTCTATATATACACGCATCATACAAATACATATATACGAAAAAATGATCTCAAGCACATCTCGCTTCATATGCTTGTAATTAATTAGCATTGGCAATTTATACATCAGATAAAGTAAAAATAAAAACAGAGGTAGGAGAGAAATGGACACTATGTGCAATGAGTTTTGTCATGATGGTAGAGTGACTAGGCTTGGTGGAACTGACTATGGTGGATGGTGCTCCTTGTGGTCTATTAGACAAAATTCTCAGTGGAAATATTTGAGTCTGTTTCAGCAACATGTGCTAGAGCAATAAAGGAGTTACTTTGATAAAGGGAAATGAAACAGATGAATGGGTTCAAGTGTAATGGAAATGAGGCATCCTATTTTCTAGTGGAGCAGAAGCTGCCCAACCTCATGGTTTGGGGCTCTCCTCTTGAGGGCTGTCTGCAGTTTTCTTGTTGGTCTGTTAGCAATGTTCATTGAGCACCCACCTCTTATCAGTAGCTGGGGGTACATTGACAAGTAGGGGGGTTCTGCTCTCCAGAACCTCATTCTATCGTAAGTTTCCTTTGCCCATCCACCAATGGAATGAGTATTGGCTATACCAGAACCATCATCAATGTTTACCACGAGTCAATTTGCTATTTTCAATTGGATCCCCAGTTTCCTTTTCAACTCTGGCTTAGTTTTTTAACTGACACATCAAAAAAGAAAGTGCTCTCATTTTATTCCTAAATTTCTAAGAAATTTAAAAGTATTAGCTTATTATTATATAATTTTGTTCTTATCGTTTTGATCTAGCTCATTTTTTTTCTCATTCACCTCCTGACTTCCATCCTTTCTGTAAAAGAAAGTACATCCTGTATCTCAGTCCAAGTGGACATTTTGTTTTTCCCTAAACATGCCAGTAATGCAATGAATGCCATTAGTTTTAAAATTCTATAACCACTGTCACCAGCAAAGTAATACAACAGCCTTGTCCTCAATCTAATAAATGAGATGCTTAATCTTTTTTATGACTTAAAAGGAACATAGAGAACTTGGAATGTTTTCAAATATGTAAACATGCATTGTAAGAATTGTGAGGAATCAGTGAATTTCATTTCAGAAAATGAAAGAACAGGTCTCTGTATTAGCAGGGAATATTAATGTTATAAATTAGAAAAAAAACCCTTTCCAAATATAAAAAGGAAAGGTTTTAATCATCTTTAGAAGACACAAAATGGAATCTCTGTTCAATTTTGAGGACAGAGTAGATAAAGTTTTAATCAGAGCTTAATTTGGATGCACTTTTCACCTAAGACAAATTATTGACTTGATGTGACTTTCTTGTGTGTAGTCTCTGAATTAGGGGTCATCTTAAAGTGTACTTTCTTTCACTGAAAATTAAAATTTGAGGAAATACCCTAAAAAATAGTTTCACTGTGTTTATTGAATGAATATAAATATTAAAGCAGCTTAAATATTTTTATGTTTAATACTGAAGCTTGGCTTCCAAATGATGTTTAATAGTTTAATAAAATCAAAATAATTCAATATTTATTAAATGCTTTCAATGAACCAGGCACTATGCTAAATGCTCCATTAATAAAAGAGTAGATACTAATTTAAAAATTATTCTGAAAAACTAATAGCCATGTTTTTCCACTGCCTTAGGAACATATTAATCAGGACAAAATACACATTATGTAAAATGAGTATTATAACTTATTAAGTAATAGAAATCAGTTTGTATTTAGATTTGATAACTGAAAGACATTTAGTAATTGAAAAAATATGGTTACACTAAGCAGGTGGAGCAGATAGATGGCCTATAGCAGGGTTTGGAGCATAATATAGCTCAAACATATTTGTTGAAATGATTAATGAGTAATGCCTCCTTGGAACTTAAACTCAGATATTTTAGTTTAGTCTAAGTCCTCCCATAGCAGTCTTGAGGTAAATGTTAATTCTAACCCTGATGACTCTGAATCACTAAACAGGGAACACGAGAAGAGACAGAGAATCTAGAATACAAAACTTGTAATATCCTCACAACCCTGTGTCCCTCCAAGTCCCATCCCAAGCAATTTGTAGGGTCATCTGCCAATCTTACTCCTAAAAACAAAACAAGAAACAAGAACAGTGCTAATCCAAACTGTGTGTGAGTTCGGAGGGGTCTGGAGGTGGAGGGATTTGAGAAACAGATGAGTGATGACCTGGAGGTAGGAAGGAGGAATCGTTTTATGTTTTATCTGGAATACACATAACAAAGTAACGGAGGACTACAGTCCAACGCCTACAGTGAATTAAGAATAATTTCAAAGAAGTTTTTCTTTTTTAAGATAGGTGGAATTATGTGACAATCTTAAAGAGAGTAAAGATTCAAGAGCCTTGGGGGCCTCTTTAAATGTAGTTGTGGTTATGTCACTGGTACCCAGCATTGGTGCTGAGGAGGGAAGGTCCTTAGGGTGGTTGGGTGTACAGCTCTAAAAGAAGTCTGTGTTCGGATCTGTGACTGTAACACAACTCTTGAGCACTCAGCATTGCTCCTGTTTCATGTAAGCACTTAATCTTTGAATAAAAACTGAATTAGTATGAAGGGAGTGGAGAGCTATCAAAGCTGACTGTACAAAATTTGAAGGATTTTTTTTCAAAAATCTAGAAATATTAAATCAGCTGAAGCTCAGAAGAATTTTTTCATTGCCATACTCTAATGAGTGAAATAATACAAAATTTAGTAAGATGAACAAGGGTTTAGTTGAGATGAAAATGAATATGTAGCTGCCAATCCTGACTGTCCTTGTTAAGCCTCCCCATCACCAAAATCAAGATGCTATAATGGGAAAAGTCACATAGACACGAAGTCACTTTGGAGGAGGAGAATTTAAGACCAAGCTGGCTTCACCTCGAAAATATATTGAAGGAAAATTTAACAATATATAACAAGGATCACTGAAGTATTCATACTTTTGAAACTTCTAATTTTACTTATGAAATTTACAACAACTTAAAGAAGTTTTATGATGAAAAATTAATGCAACACTATTTCTACATAAAAACGAATATAAATGAAATTTATAATGATCATCTAACATGGGAAGAAGTAAGCTTAATGCTGTTGCGGATTCAGAAAATTACCAGAGGATTCTTTTAAGCACACCTGATACCCACAGTTCCCAGGAGACAGGAAGACTGAACTGCTAGCTCTCTGAGCATAGTTGCATATTTCTGTTTTAGTCAGCCTTTTTGCTGATGTGATGAAAATACCTGGTAAGAACAATTCTAGGAAGAAAAAGTTCATTTCAAAGGCCAATGGTTTCAGAGATCCTAGTCCATAGGCAGTGGCTCCATTCCTTGGAGCTTAAGGTAAGGCTGAACTCATGGCAGAAGGGTACGGCAAAGGGAAATGGTTCAAGACATGGCTCCAGGAAACAGAGAAAAAGAAACTCCATGCCAGATATAAAATATATACCCCAAAAGGCACCTCCCCAATGACCCACCTTCTCCAGCCACACCCTACCTGCCTTCAGTTGCCAGTTAAGCCCTATCACGGGATTAACTCACTGACTGGGTTAACGCTTTACATTGTCACATGTAAGATTTGGGGAGAAACCTCACATTCAAACCATAGCAATTGTAAATATACAAATCTCTAGCATATCTATATATTGTAAAACAAAGAAAGGAGAAGTGGAATGCTAATTACTCATTACATAATGAATAATTAACATAAGTGAATAGTTAAAAGGCTATTTTAAAAATCAAAAAGTACAGCTTGATATAAAATAATACTTATAATTTTAAAAGCGGATTTTACAAACAGCATATAATAAGATTTGGGGTTAAGGAGCTATTTTTCAGATAGATTAAGAAATGCCATATATTCATAAAATCTTCTTTATGAATATCCTTATATCATTGTATTGCATGTTTGGTAGAAAAAAGAGGCTATTAGGAGAAACACATATACAGTTTGATTACAATTTGAGTCTTCATCTTGATGAGTCAGGTACGTCAACTAAGTAATTTCTTGGCTCAACTCACTTGGTAATATATATGTGTATATGTGTATATATATGTATACATACATGTTATTATATATGTGTATATAGAAATATAAAACACACACATACACATATATATATCTTTTATATCTTTATGCCTGTCTTTTTTCCCATCTTCTTTTGGAAAGACAACTTACAGAATAATATCTGATTAAATAAAAACATTTTAGGGCTCTCACATTGCCTCCTTTCTGCAAAGGTTCTTCAAGACTAAACAACAAGATAAATGTATACATAATGTTCTCTTCACAAAAAGTTATACTGGCTAAGAGAAAAAATTAAGTGAATGATTATATATCAACTATGCACCAAGCATGGTATGAACTCTACAAGTGAAGATAATTTTTTTATTCAGGAGCCCATTCCCATGACCCACAACAATTCCTAGTAGATATTCAATAGGTAATTAAAGAATGACAGAATAATTATCTTAGAAGAATAATTGTGAAGCTTGAAATTATAATTATAGAATCTATTAAAACGGAAAAATCATGCTAAACTGTGGTTACACTGATTACAAGTATATCATTTACATGTACAATATCTGAATGGGGAGATGATATATTTATAAAAATGTTCGGTGTTCTTATAATTCCTTTAATATTTTAAATGTTAATAACTAAAATAATTAAATTATTCAAAAATCACAGTTACATATCTTTCAAGCTCTATTGCTAAATGTATTACTTTTCACTTAGTGAAACTTTAAAAGACATCATCTGTACCAAAAATGATACCGAGGAGGGAAAAATACTGAAAGTGGTTATATGGAGAGCTTGAAAAAAATTCAGATGCATGGGCAGGAGTGGTGGCTCAGCGGTTATGGTGCTTGCCCAGCATCCACAAGTACGCAAGTTCAAACCCCAGCACCATGTACCCAACAAAGTCTCAGAGCAACAAAAGGCATAAGAAAAACTAAATAAAAATCATTTCTCTCTTTCTCTCTCTCACTGACCTTCTCTCTTTAAAAAAAATAAAAATTCAGATACAGATCTGCAACTGTTTTTAATGCTGACTCTCCAACATCCAGTTTCCACATGTTAACTACTTGACTAAAGGTACATAGCTGAATAATTGGACATAAAGGAAATAGAGAGTAATTAATGTTGATTATTCCTGATGTAAAAAGTTCTTTTAAAGCTATAGAAATATTAAATGATCTGAGGCTCAGAAAAAAATTGTTCTGGATCACAAGATACAAAACCATGTGTGAGCATTAAACCTCACAGTTTACCTTATAGTATGACCTTTAAATCTCAGCTGAGATTTACAGCCACATAATGCATCAGACTTTCATTCTATCTCACTATGTGCAAGCAGAGATATTACAGAAGACCTGGAGAATTTATTGAAGGACTCTGATCAAAATGGTCTTAAAATATAGCTACAATATGAGACAAATAAATGTAACAGCTACCCCTAATTGGATAATTACTATGTCTTACTCAATGTTCCAAGCATTTACATACACATAAGTACAAATATCAGGTAATCCTCAAAACAAACAAAAATTACTAAGGAATAGATGATTAACTCCCATTTATGAGTCAGGAATTTGAGCCACAGAAAGCTTAATTAGCTGCCTACGGTACACACAATTAAAAGGGATAGGCAGCGTTTCAACCTGTTTGGCTCTACAGTCTGTGTTAGTCACTGAGTTGTACTGTGTCTCAAAGAGAATTAAGTTTAAAATGTCATTTTTAAAATTATAAGACTTCAAAAAGTTTGATGAAAGGATAATAGGAAAAATACTCATTAAAAAATAATAGAACAGAAACACAAAGTAGAGAATAGGGCTGAAACCATGGGCCTCTCTGGGCTCTGGGTTTAGAAGCAAACTTTGGTTATTCCACTTCTGTAAGGTAACAGAAACTAAAAGAGCTTTGTGTCAGATGGGAGATAAAAGCCAACTCACCACTAAAATCCTGGGCAGTGGAAGATTTTCTAACAAAATGATTCTGACTGAAGTTGCTGGCTGATGCTGTTTGAAGCTCCACTTTTATGAAGCTATATGCTTAAGGAATCTGGAGTTAATATATAGCCTCAGAACCTGGACCTAAACCAGGTTACACAGTCAGTGACTGGATCTGTGGCTTCAATATCATAGAGGTGGTTTTCTGAATCATAAATGCAATATCTATCTTAGAAGACCCCAGCATTATTGGCATGGGAGACCAGAGACCTGGGACACAAGAAATAGCTATAGTGCTGATTGTTATAGAAGGGAAAGTACAAACAGAAAGCAAAACAGGGAGAAGAGAAAGAAAAATCAGTCCTTATAAACACTCAAAAACAGCTAACACTTTCCCCTAACATGCGAAGAGCTTTAAGCTAGCAAAGAAAGACAAATGTTGAAAGATTAAATTAATCTGAATAGATTAAAAATTATGAAAGACTGAAAAATATTTTTAAATTTGCATAAATTCTCAAAGATTTTAATGATGAGCTAATTCTCATCCAGGAAAATGAAATGTAACAAAATAGTCTAAAATGATGGGAGAAAAACCAAGAGAACTGAAAAGTCAGTCACTGAAGAAAAGATGTCATAGAGATGAAGAGAGTGAACTGGGATTATAATCTGGGAAATTCAGCACGATTTTGGACAAATGAATAAAAAGATGGAAACATGTATCTATAAAGAGACTTGAGAGTGAGGGTGATGTTGAATTTCCAATACTTTCTAATAAGCATAACCAAGAAGATAATGTAGAGATAAGCAGAGATCAGCATTTGAAGGTGTAATCGCTGAAACTTTTCCAGAATTCAAGAAAGATATAGCATAATTGATGATAGTTATCTGTAACATCCCATGAATAACCACAGCACATTAGTTCCAAGATCCCCTACAGATGCCAGAATTGGCAGATGCTCAAGTCCTTTATATATAATGGCATACTTTTTGGATATAATGTCTGTACATCCTCTTGTATATTTTAAATCATCACATTATATATGACACCTAATATAAATTTTATATAAATAGCTGTTATATTGTATTATTTAGGGAGTGATGATCAGAAAAAAAATCTGTACACATTAAGTTGGTAACTTTTTCTCAAATGTTTTTGATCTGTTGTTGGCTGAATCCATGGATGTTAAACTCAGTGGTATAAGGGGTCAAATTTATTAGGAATAAAAGTGGACTCCAAGTATTGAACTCGTGATTTATAAAAATAGAGCACATATAAAGACACGTTATAATGAAAAATGTGATTTTTATCAAGAAAAAATACCTACAAATAAAAACCAACAGATTATCTATAAAAAGAAAGCATTTTGGTTGATAACAAAAAATTATACTTTAGGACCAGTGGACAATGTTGACATTGTAGGGGACAATAAAACTCAACCTAAAATTGCATACTTAGCTAAACATCACATTGGACTGAATGCACTTTGAGACCCTCAAAAGAAAAAATGCTTAAATCTTCATACCTGATGTAAAGAATTCTTATTGCTTGCACTTAACCACAAAGAGAGCAAAATCCTAAATATAGCATAAGAAGATACAATGATGAACAAGAATAATGAAAGATCAAAATTTTTTTAAAATCAAGGTTAGTTAATTATTGACTACAAAAGAGAAAATTATCAGTGTAAACCCTCTTAACTCTGTTCTTAAACAAAGGAAATAAAAAGAAGGAAAAATAAAGATTAACATAAAATACAATAAAGTTTTAATAGCAATGGCTACATATATACATAAATTAGACATATTGAAAATTAAAAGTAAGGAACTCAACTGGTTTAAAAAATAAAAGCTACAACTATATGCAACTTATAGGAAAAACATTAAAATATGCAACAATAGTAACACATCCAAATATTCAGAGAGTAAAAATAAAGGATTAAATGCTAATTAATAAAAGGCTAGTTGATTATATCAGTACCAGAAAAAATGAAATTTAAATAAAAAAATATTATTAGCAAGTTACTAGAGTAATGACCAAAAAAAGTGGAAATATTAGAGTTTCTAGCAATAAAAGAAATGTTGTCAACAAGATGTAACTGATAATTTTTTGTAACTACAAATAAAATCTCAAAATATAAAATAAAGGTCACCATAATTATAAATAAAAATTGTCATTTTTCCAAATTATGGGGAAAGATTATTGTATCAGAACAATAGGTCACACCCCAAAACAAATAAAATCAAAAGCAAGGATATAGAAGATTCAACAATAAGAACAGAAACTGGTGCTTATTAAATGTTTACAGGCCACAAAATGTCTCAACAAATGGCAAAGAAGAAATGTTATACAGTCGATAGTTTCTTACAGTGGTGCAATTAAATTAAAAACTAAAAATTACAATGTTTTAAAAAAACGTTTGGAAGATAAAAGAAAAATTTTATAAGTTTTAAAATTATATAAAATAAATATATTAAATATTCAATTGAAGATATTCTAATGAAGAGAAAAAGGTAGCAAGAACTAATTAAATGTGATAGAAATATATGAAGAAACAATTACAGTAAGCTGATAAAAATAATAAATAAAAGTGGAATAAAATCAAATACTGCTCTTTGCAAAGAATATGTAGACAAATTGAAGGTTTTGTGAAAAGGACAAAGAAAGTTATTTACAAAGAAAAAAGAAATCATAAGCAACAAACAACAACTAGCAACAAACTTTGGAAAAATTATCAACAATAGAACAAAGAAAAAAAAACCAAGTAATAAAGCACTAAGCCAATGGAAAAACTACTCTTTAAACGAGAACTAGAGAGAAGAAAGGGCTAACACCTGAGAACCTTTTTTTATAGAACCTGGTAATGTAACAATCTTACCAGGTCATTTGCAGGCAATATGTTCGATCCACTCAGTGGATGCCTGAACCCTCAAAGAGTGCTGAACCCTAATATACCATGATTTTACCCAGCCATATGTACTAATGATAAAGCTTAACTTAAGTCACAGTAAAAAATTAACAAAAATAACAAAGTACAATAATCATAACCATATACTATAATGAAAATTATGTGAATGTGTTTTCTCTCTTTCTCTATTTTTCTCTCTCCCCATCCCTTACCCTATCAATATGTTAAAATTCCTCATTGCGTTTCAGTAGTATTTTGAGACTGCTGTTGACTACAGGTTAGTGAAACTGCAAAAGGCAAAGTGCAGGTAAGGGGGGAAATAAAGTCCTTTAATTGGCAAGTTCAAGCATCAGCGGTTGCTGTGGAGTAGATATAGTTAGTTTGGCTACTCAGCCAGGGTTATCCTACTGGTCCGATGCTTGCTGCAGCCATTCTGCTGAAGTTCTGTCTCTTACCCCTAACACTGTATATGGCTCCACAGAAACCCATCCCCCTGGACAGAGTGAACGATTAAGGGGCAGGCATCTGGCTAAAGTATGAACATAAAGAATACTTCCCCATATTTTTCAAACTAATGTTGAGGAACAGCTTCTTTCCTCTTAAATTAAAAGGTTTCAAAAAAGTATAATTTAAAGTTATACACATAATCTTACTTCTAATGTTCAGGTCCAGTACAATAAAGAAACTGATTGGATTAAGATCTTTCAGAAAGTATGGTGGCATTTGTGTTTTGACTGCAGCTTGATCCCAACAGCAGTCATCACCTATCCCATCTTGTGCACCAATCAACTCCCTAATTTTGCTTAACTTAGTTGGAATTTGGAGTTTTCAATTATAAAACATGTCCTATTTTACCAAATTAAAAAAAATTTAATAACACTGTTCTTGTTAAGGGTGTGACACATGCTAACTTACATCCCTTGTGAGGACACTAATTTTTTGGTAGTTTTTATTGCTATGCAATACTTCTCAATACTGTTTGCAGTATCAATTCATTATGTGCGAAATTCTTATTATTCAGATGAAGAAAAATAGCTAAAAAGTAACACAATTTTCCTAAAATTACCTAGATAGAAAGTTTGGTTGACTTCAGAGTCTGAGATTTTACCCACTGTACTTCATTTCATTTCTGGAAACTAATAGTATAATATATTCACAAAATTTTTAAAATATTAAAACATTCCCTCATTAGAATACACTTAAGTCAATAGTTAATAGTCAGTAAGTTAGAAAATATTTGTCACATATAAATGTTCCTTACATCATTATTTATAAATAGATAAAGGAAAATAATTATTGATTGTACACAGATATATACATACATATATAAAACTATAACATGTAATAATAAAATTAAACTACTATTTCAACTTATATTATGCTATTGCTAAAGGTTATTAATGGCCAGGAAAAACAGACATGCAGATCAATGAAAGAAGTAGCAAAAAAAAAAAAAATTGCCTATGTGATACATGTATATAAAGCATATGTTGAAAATAAGATGTAGGAAATAAATCTGAACTGATATCTTTAGTTGGTAGGGTGATTCATTTTAACTTTATTTGTTCTTTTCCATGTAAAAATTTAGATTTTATGGAATTGGCATATATTAATTTTTATAATCACAAAATATTTTAATGTATAAATAATGAAATCAAAATATCATACACAATACTTGCCCAGTGACCTCATTTTCATTTCCTAAGGTTCTCCTATGTAAAATGGACAAGAAAGAGGGGTCATCAAGCAAATGGCAGAAACATTAGGCCCTAGAAAACATCAGCTGCTTTCAATATGTGAAGGTAATGACCTGCAACTTGGTATTAAGGTATAACTATAATAAAATGTTTAGGCTCATTAGGAGGAAAATTAGTATTTCAAACATTTTTAGTACTGATACATTAGCATGTCTCTTAGGATAGGCCTATGCAGCATTAAGCAATAGCTCATTGCACCATTTCCTCCACACCTAATGGCATAAAAAAGGCAAAGAAATTATGGAATTAGAATGGAAAGGGAAGATAAAGTTTGGGAATGTTCAAGGAGTTCAAGGATTTTTTTAAAAAGGAAATAAAAGCTTTGTTAAAAAAAAGGGGGGGGTAAAATTGCTGTTTCAGTATATACTTCTTCCCTATTGATCTATTTAGGAATTAGTAAATATATCACTAATCATGCCCCATGGATTCAAGGGATGGAAATCTTTAAAATAACGACTTAGCAGCTGAAGTACAGGACACAGAATTACATAAATGTACGATAAATTTTATGCAAATTAAATATGATTTATATGTGTTGCTTAATTCTTCATCTCTGTGGTTAGGTGCTTATACTACCCCATTTTATAGATGATAAAATCAAGGCTTATAATGTTATACAATTTGCTCCAAACATTTACTTAGTAAAACAGACTCAGTATTTAGTCTCTTGAAATCTGACTTAAATGCCGAGCTTTTGAGCTCTTAACAAGGAAAATGTTCTTCATGCCTTGATTTAGATGGTTGGGGAATGAAAGTCGATGAAGTATCATTTCAGTGCCCTTTAAAGGGCATATTCTTTAAGGCAGACCATGCCAAAATAGCTAGTACAACTCAGAGATTATCAACAAGTGTGAATTAACAAAGAACAAATTGAGCAAATGTGTTTAAATTTATATGAGAAAAGAGGGGCAAGAAATGGAAAAAACTGTATATAATGGAGCAAATGTTTTTTTGAGTTCTATTGTGTCCCTCTCTTGGGGCCAGGAGGAAGAGATCTAATAGATATAAATCCTTAATAACCTTATGGCTGCTCTTTAGAGGGAGAAATAATCAGACAACTACAATACAAGAATTAACTGCTAGAAGCAGGTAAAGGAGTGCATAGAGCACAATTTGAGCATCTAATGCAAGGTAGTGGGATAGTCTAAGCAGTATCTTCTAGGAGTGTAGCCCCAGGCTGGGTTCATTATGGGATGCAGCTTTGGGAAATGATGCTTTAGATAGATCAAGGCTATGAAAATTATTGTGAAGAAAAGGAAGGAGAGCATCATTTGTACTGAAAATGGCACCATGTCAGAGTATAAAAGCAGAAGTTAATGTATTACTTCCTGTAAAAAGTGATGAATTTAAGATAAGGTTAGCAATGTATAAAATTTCTGAGAAGATTTTGGAGTTTACATTGATGAACGTGAGGTTTATATATGTTGCAAAATGTCATGCATTTTTGGACATAAATATTATATGTTAAGGAGAAATTTGAAGGCCAATAGTCTGTGAGTTAAACAGGTATTATCAAGTGCAAAACTGTGTATCTTGAGTCCTTGAAAAACAAGCAAACATTGCTTTCCTGTTGTGTAAGTCAGATTTTCATCATTGTGGCCAAAATACCTGACAAGAATAACTTAGAGGAGGAAAAGTTTATTTTGGCTCATAGTTTCAGAGGTTCAGCTCATGGTTGGCTGACTCCAAAGCAGAAATCACACAGGGGAAGGGCATGGTTTGAAAAGCTGCTCAGCTCATAGCAGATGGGAAGAAAAGGGGAGGGGAAGAGAGAGAGAAAAGAACCAGAGACAAAATATATTCCCCAAGGCCATGCACCTAGTGACTTACTTCTCCAGCTATGCCCCACCTACCTACACAACTAACCCTCAGTAGTCCATTCAACTTATTAATTCATCAAGCATATTAATCCACTGATGAGTTCACATTCTCACAATCCAAAATTTTCACCTCTGAACATTGTACCATTGCCTAACACATGAGCTTTGGAAAAACATTCCAGATCCAAACTATAATGTCTGGTATTCTATTTCATCATAATTCTAAGCAAGAGATAGACTGTATTAGGCACATCTGTCTCAACCAGTAGAAAACCCATTGCTTTATTCATTAAATAAACATTTATTGAACTTTCTACATATTAGACATTAGGTGTTAGGAGATGAAGGGTGACCCATGAAGTGGGAAGA
The DNA here is from genome assembly GCA_004027875.1 of Aplodontia rufa. Lineage (NCBI taxonomy): Eukaryota > Metazoa > Chordata > Mammalia > Rodentia > Aplodontiidae > Aplodontia > Aplodontia rufa. The sequence continues at coordinate 35,682 of PVKS010003566.1, forward strand.
GTGAAAGAGTGAGGTCAAGGGACCTGGGGCAAAAATACTGAAAGTAAATATGCCAATATAGTTGACTTCAAAGTCCCTGATACCATGTGAAATCAGAATTTAAAAAATACCTAAAACAAAACTGCTGCTGTGTGTTGAATGGTTTCAAAATACATATACGGTGGTCATTGGAAATTCAGATACTCACCATTAAATATAGATTACTGGGAGCAAAAGGAGATTTTGCAGTAATTTCAACTGTTATCAAGATATTTAAGACTCCTAAATCTACATTTTTAATCCACATATCTCTTGAATTCCGGATCTTTATTTCCAACTGTCAACAGATACCTCTAAGTCAGCATTCTCAAAGGTCACATTCATTTCTTCTTAAACCCGATCCTTTGACTCTACTTCCCACTTCAGTGAAAGGCTGTGCCTCTATGCAATCTCCAGATCTTGTTTTTCCATTTTCCATCCCTCTCCTCGAAAATCCCCTTTGGTTGAATTCTGCCTCCACTCTGAACAAGTGCTTATTTCAGGTCCTAATCATCTCACTCAGGGAAATGTGGAGTAAATCCCTACTTTCAACCCTATGCTTTGAAGACCATTCTCACAGCAATGATTCTTAAGTGGAGGCAATCTTTCCTCTTAGAGGACAGTGTCCCTGGAGTTCATTTGATTGAGGCCAGGAACACTGATAAATATACTACAAAACACAGCCCCTCCCCACAACATGTAATTATTAGTGCATAAAATCAGTATTGTCATGATAAACAAGCCCAGATCTATACTAATGGCAAAGGGTATATTTTTATCTAAACTGCAAATTTGATTCCCTCCTGACCTGCCTATTATCTCCCATGTTATTCTCTTTGCTGTTTCTCAAATACACCATCATGCCCATGTGCTTTTCTGATCGCTCTTTCTACTGCCTGAGATACTCATTCCCTATTCTTTGTCTTATAAATATTAAATATACTTATCACGTAGTTCAAATACAACTTCTAAGGTCCTCTATAGGCAACATGATATATTCCTTCTCTTGTTCTCATAGAACTATGTCACAAAACTTACATGCCAAATTAATTTTTTTCTGTGCATGTCTGTCTTTTCCTCCTAGACCTACATTGTTTAATACATGTGGCTAGTGAGTAATTTAAAGGTAACCATGGCAACTGAGGAACTGAATTTTTTAAGATTTATTTAATTTTAATTAGTTGAAATTAAAATAGATAAAATACATTTTTTATCATTGCAATAAGTCTTTTGGAGAGTCCTGTAGACCACTTATACTCAAATTGGGGGCTTATACGCATAGCTAATATTTCAATTAGTGAATGAATGAATCATTGTTTCCATATATGGGTAGTCAAAACAAAACTACTTCTAATGATTGTGATTGAACTCTCAAGAGTTATACACATTGATATTTCATAATATTTTATTTTTTAATTAAAAAGAGATTTTTCCATGTGTTCTTCACCCTCTGTACAAAGCATCCCCCCACCATCAACATCCCCCACCAGAGTGGTACATTTACTACAACTGGTAAACCCAAAGTTCATAGTTCTGTATTCTTGGTGTTGTATATTCTATGGATTTGGAAAAAATGCATATTATACATTATTATAATATCACAATAGAATATTTTATTGTCCTAGAATTTCTTTATGTTTTACCTATTCATCTTTCACTCCTTCTAACCTTTGGCAACCATTGATTTTTTCTTTTCTTTTGTTTTTTATTATCTCTATAGTTTTGCCTTTTCCAGTACATCATATAGGTGAAATTATAGAATATATATCATTTTCAGATTTGCTTCTATTAATTAATAATATACATTTAAGGTTCTTCTATGCTTTTCCCATCACATATAGCTCACTTCTCTTCAGCACCAAATAATATTCCATGGTCTGGATGTACCAGGGTTTATGTACCCATTCACCTGTTGAAGGACATTGTGGCAGTTTACATTTTTGGTAGTTATGAACACATCTGCTCTAAACGTACTTGTGTGGGTTTTTGTGTAAACCTAAGTTTTCTCCACTGACTTTTAATTAGATCCCTTTTAGTACTTATAACCCATTACCTCGTGTAGTTTTCTATTTCGTGTATAAATTTTAATTCTTAATTATATCCTGGTTCATCAAGGGAAAGGGCTAAATCCTTTGCTTCTTTGAATCTCCCATTGAACTTCATATAATTCTTTTCATTTTTCAGATGCTAGATACATTGGAAACATTCTTCTGGAAGAACTGAGGGTAGATCTCCCTCAATTTCTCACATGACAAATGTGAGAAAGATAAAGGGGAGTAGAAGGTTTAATAAATCACTATGAGTCTTTCTACTCACAGAATGATATTTGAAACTAGCATCTCATTCGAGGGGAAATGGAAATTCCTTGCATGGCCTGAAATTAATGCATTCTGCCTTTGGCAATGAGCCTCTTCTAAAAACACTAAGAATAATTTTCTGACTTTCATGTGAGTTTACTTCATTTTCATTGCCATAATTGGCATTATTTCAGATATCCATGCATGAGATCTTCTTCTTTTAGGCCCTCAGTGTTTTCTTGGGATATGGCTTGTCACATTGAGTGATCTTTTATGATATATTTACACGGTAACATATTGTGCTGTCAAAATGGGACAGCAGGATCACTGGTATATGAAAGAATAAACTAAAGGGATGTGAAGTAAAAACTAAAGCTCATACTCAATATCTGAGGAGAGAGTGGCATTAAATGTTTCAGATGGACACTGGTACGAATGTTGATGGACTGCAGGGAAGTATTGAGTAAGTACTGAATCCCAAAGGCTGTCAGAAAGCCCAGGTATTGGAATGAAATTCTTGTTTTTTTTTTTTTTAAAAAGACTTATAGTGATATGTTCATATTCTACGGTTTTTCTCATTTTATACAGAAAATCTTAATGATTATTGATACATTTCTGAAAGACATAAACATTGAGATCAATGATAAGAAAAATAAAGAATTGAGAAATTCAGGATTTAAGATTTCATATGATATTCAGTGCCCAATTAGTCAATAATTCAAGTCTTCTGCAAATATACTGTCAACATTTATTTTTTGTAGGAGAAAGGGCTAATTGTAAATTTTAAAAACCGGACCTGGTGTATATTCCTGCCTGCAACAACCAAAAAGTCAACTAGATAAAGGAGTCAATTCTATATAATACTCTGTGCATCAGACAACAAAAGACAATAACCAACAAGACAAGAAACCAATGAGATGAGCCATAGAAAGCTGCTGTGACAGACTCCCTTGACAATCTGTACAGAGAGAGGGAACTGAGATAGGGCCAGCAGAACCTCTCAATTGATGAGATGAAGCTCAGAGTTTGAGGAGACAATGGAGGTCAGTCAGGGCAAAGCACAGGAGAGGAGAGGGCTGCACAAAGAGGACCCTGGGGGATTGCAGAGCAACCTCCTCTAGTACTTAGCTGGGTGCAATTGGATATATGCATAGCGAGGAAAATACTTAGAAGACTGGAAAGAACAATCTAAAATCATTAGAGGGAACAAGGAAAAGTGGGCACACAAGGCTGACAATGCTGCCTTTCCCAGACTGAAAAACTCCAACTTTAGAAGTCATTGGGTAGAACACAAAGAAAAGTCTGACTTCAGCAGTGGGATAATAATTATCTCTATCCTGAGCACAGCTCTAGTCCCACCTAACAAATCTTATAAGTAGACCAGAGAGTACCACACAATTTCTAAGCACCTTAGCAGCATCCTGGAACAAAACTGATCAATATTTATAGAAACTCAAAAACATGTAGCATTCAAGAAGAATAATTTTATGGATTTATGAGGGATTGGGTAATCGCTCTGCTTTATATATGAGAAAATTGAGGCTACTATTTCTAATTCACACTACTTGTAAATGGTAGCTGGGATCTGAAAATCTGATTGAGTTCAAATCCATTTGATAAAAAGTAGGAAGTTAGGTATAAATTAATATGCACATCAGATGGAAGGTCTTCACTCTGAGCTTTATGAATTAATTTTGATGTAAGTTATTTGATTTTGGCATGGTGATCCTGGACCTAACAGAAATTGAGAATGAAAAAAAGTTGAAAGGTACTAGAAGAGAAGGGGAGAAGTGTAGGTCTTCATTGAATAACATAGCCAGACCAAGAAAACCTGGGTAGAGCTTAGAGATTTATAATTATAATTTTTTCTTGTCACTTGTCTTATTAAACAAAGGAATAAAGAATTTTAAAAAACATGCTAATAGCTCTCCTACACAATCTTATAGAAATCATAAAATCACACATGTATGCAATTAATGTGGCCAGCCATCCCATAGGATAATTTCACACAACAGATATAAATGCATAGTGTATAGTTTCCTAAGATGATTATTACTCAAGAGATTTTTAGCTCTGCTCCTGCACTTATTTTCTTCTAAGCAACTATCTTCAAAGTACTGATGCCATATGTATTTTTAATTGAATAGAGCCTAAGTACTGATGATAATCTTAGTTCCTAAAACAACCCATGATAACGGCAGATCCAACTTGAAATTTAAAGAACATTCAAATGCTTTTTGTTTTCCTGTTTTTTCTTTTCTTTTGTTTTGTTTTTGTTTTTGTTTTTTACATAAGAGAGAGAGGGAGAGAGGGAGAATCAACTTTTTATTTAGTTTTTTTTTTTAATGTGGCTTTCATTGCTCCAACATTTTGTTTTATATGTAGTGCTGGGGTTAAAACCCTCGTCCCTGCACATGCCAAGCAACCGTCATAACTATTGAGCCACTGCTCCAGCCTCCATTCAAATGCTTTTAAATACCAATTTTCCAACTGATGTATTTCTACAAGCCTTTGATGCTTTTTATCAAGCTATTTTAACTCATTGTTTTTCTGGCATATTCTGTTTCTATTACACCACTAGTCAATTTTCTTTTGTTATAATAAGCTGATTAAAGAAATGTGTACAACCTTTTTAAAAACTTTTAAAGGGCTTTGATGAAATGACCAGCCATTCATTCAAGTACTCACATACAAGAATATCCTGTTAGAATGACATAATCTCAGGTGATAGAGTGCACTGAGGGAGAAGCCAAGAACGAGGAGATGTTGAAAAGGACAAGATGTAGTCGTAGACCTTAAAGAGCAATTGAATCATTGTGAAGAAGCTAATTTGTAAACTGCCTATGCAAAATGACATGTAGTGACCTGCAACTTTACATTTTAGGAATATTTATAAGTAAGATCAAAAGAGATATATAGGTGAATCTTTGATTCAACATACTTGAAAACAGACATCATTCTTTCTTCCCAAATTCTCTTCATCCCTGGAACAATATTCTGTTTGTAAACCTGGAACTTAGCTCCCTCCCTCTCCCTCTCTGCTCTTTCTATTATAAATCAAGAAAAGCAGCATTCCTTTTGAGGTTTGAAATAAATAGCACAGGATATCCTTGGAGCAGTTTTTGCATAAATTTACATAAGAAACTGAAGCTCACTGGACCCCCTGAAGAGTAAAAGCTAGCCACAGTTGTTACTGCACTTGAAATAGTATACCAGCAATGACAACTGTAATGATGCAGGCACTTAAATTCATTAATCTGTTGTCTTTTATCAAGGAAGGGAGTCAGTCCTTTTATATTCCCTAAGTAATGTCTGAGGAAGACAAGGAAAGACAATTAGAGGAGCACTAGACTTCTTTTGCAAGGACTAGAGGTCAAAGAGGGACTTAGAATCCTGGGTGTCCTCATCAGCACCTGATCTAACTTCAGACTGAAAAATTCAGACAAATCTGCTTCCTTCTTCACTGGAAAAAAATTATATTTTTTTATTCCCCTAACTTAGTTCCACAAACATTTATACAGAGATTCCTATGAAAATTTATAACACTATACTTACAGTAATTTCAAAATAATAATTTAAGTGCTTAGATCCAGCTTTTTAAAAGTAGGTATTTTTACACTTCATGAAGAAATAAAGCAAATTATCTAGCAAAGATAGGATCAGAGTGTTAATGACTATTCTTAATAGCAGTGGCCTTTTACACTTTGATCATTGCAAATGATATTACATGTAGATCCCCACAAATTCTCTTAGATCTGTTTTATTCATTGAGATGATGACCTAAGGTTTCACTCTATTTGGCGAAAGTCTCTGAAAGTGGCCAATTATTATTGATTAATATAGTGTTCCCTGCAAATAATTTACTGTGATAATCTGCAATAAATTAATTTTCTCTTAATATATACATAAGCAGAGAGACATAAATTCATAATTATACTGTGTACATATAGATGACAATTTATGAATGTTTGTGTCACCATAATGTTGACAATTCTAAGGTTCATGTTCAGGACAATAGAATATTTCTGGATATTGTTATATTGAAGTAATTAGGTACCCCAAAAGACTATAGTTTAATTCATAAAACTAGAGGGTAAAACCACTTATTTAACTAAAATTCATAGTCTTTCTAAAAGCTATTTCTAAGAGCTATATTTTACTAGGCTATACTGCTGTTTGCTACTCCTAATTTTTTAGAAACTCCACTTTTTTTCACTACTGAGAAAATTGTATTTCTTTGAAGATAAATAATTGTATGAACAGAAATGCTCTTTGGAAAAAGCAAAATTATAATCTCAAAATGAATGAAATTTTGCTTTACCATTTTAGGAATACCAAAACTGCAATAGAGAAACAATCCATAAATTAATGACTCGGTTGCTTTATAAGTTTGTATTTCAATTAGTAAACTGAAAATTATTTCTACGAAAAACAATCCCTCAGTTTAAGAAGAGAAAAATTTGAATACCTTTGGTTAGTTCTCATACCAAGCCCCATCAAAAAGAAACAGACTGTAATTTTTTCCAGCTCAGGTGTTAACAAAAGACGTAGACTCAATGAGGTATTTAAGTCAGAAACAAAAGTCCTTCTGCTTCACTACCACTGAAGCAGCAAATCAGGGAGCATTTGCCAATTCTTGAAAAGCAAGAAATGACTATGGATATGGATACTGGATATCTCAGGAAAAATCAAATAAATGTAGATTTCTGAACACAATGTAGATAAAGCAGCACAGAAAACAGTTGAGGTTTTAAATACAGCCTTTGAAATTGGGTGGGGTTTAAAGTGGAGCATAGTGGTGACCAGGGGACCCAAGACCGTGGTAAAAGCTGCCACTGGAAATTTCAGCCCACTCTGCTGAGAGATGTAACTTTTACAACATTTCCCTGCAGAGTCACTCTGGCTGTACAAATTAAATCTTTTCCAGAGGAAGGGCAGACTTTCCTGCTCTGCCTGTAAGAGCAGCATGCTAACTAGCAGTCGCTTATTAAAGTGTGGATTCACAGGGTCACATTCACTGGAGAACACACATTTAAGTGGGGAAAATTACATTAGAGGGCATAATCAAGTTTTCTTGTAATTATGCTTATGAGTGAATTGGTGTGACAATTCTTTTTGCTCTAATTATGTGATTCTAGGGACAATGTATGAAACATTAGACATTATCTCTATATGTAAAACAATAGTAAAAAATTCATTTCATATATTATATATGTACTTTCCACACTTAAAAATCATAAGACTGATCACAATTAATCCTAATGAGAAAGAAATATATAATTTTATATTGCTATTTTGATACTACTTGGAACATTTTTGCACTGTGAAACTTATTTGAGACTTCTTTGTGCTTGAAGATCATTTGCCTAAATGACTAAATATTCTTAGCAATGACATTATTTCTTATAAAAATAATAAATATATTTAGAACTATTTTGGCAAAGCCATCATAAAATACTCTAAATGTATTAAATTTTAAAATAAAATTTAAAATCAATAGTAGAAAATAAATTTAATCATGTCATACCAAACAATGTCCCATATCCTCTTAAATACTCTTTTGAGTACTGATCTGCTTTCTGACTTTCTGGAATTTCCTAATCAATGAATATTTGTTGATTAGTTCCTGGAACAAGAATTAGGCCAATATCTATAGGGTTAAAAAAAGAAAGGTCAAAGTAAAACATAAACTACTATACTTCTCATAGTCATGGCATTGTTCCATAAACAAATATTTTGGAAACCACAGATTCAGAGATAATGTTATGGGATTATTCTAAAATGACCTCAACTATACTGTGTTTCACCAAAAAGAAAAACCTAAGTTAACAATTGCTTATCTATTAGATGTAAGATAATCTACCAGCTTAATCTAATTCTAGTCCACTCCATGTGTGGTCTTGCTGCTCCTCCATCAAACCTGTAAGTTACCACACAGAGATGTGGTCTTTGCTGTTGCCTCTGAGTAAGTATACTTCTTCAGATCTTTGCATGTTTCCTTAAATGTCATTTTCTTAGAGTCCCTCTATGACTACTACATTGTAAGTCCCAGTTCTCACCTTGTTACTCATTTTTACACTGACTTTTTCTGGGTAGGTAGCACTTTTTCTGGAAAGTGTTCACATGTTTATTCATTTGTGTAATGACTTATTATCTCTGGTTCTTTCCAGAATATAAAGTCAATAAAGAAAGGACTTGGTATTCTTCATTGCTGAGCCCTCAGTTTTTAGAGCACTGCCCAGGACATAGTAAGTGCTTCCTAAATGGTTACAGAGTAAAACCTTCATTACTAAATTTTTTTGTGTATATATGGTAAAATATTTCAAGTTATCCAAAGAATGCATAGATAAAAATAAATTTTTTAACTTTACAGTTGAACTTTTGGGGTGTATGATGTAATCACTTTGCTTCTAATTTTCAAGTGCCCATCAAGAAGAAGAAAATTGTATGAATTCACCTCTGATTCTAAGATTTATTGGAATTTAAAACTTGGGGAAGAAGTGTGGCTATTTTTTTAGACATTCACAATATTAAATTTCTAATAACAAAAGAAAAGTAGTTATAAAAAGAGAAGACATGAATTTATTATGTTTCTTTTATAGAATTAAAGTTTAAATATCTGCTTATATAAACTCTCCTCTTTTGCTTTACTTTTTTCAAAGTGTCACATTTTCTGTCAGAAATTATTCTCATTGGAAATTATTTGGGCAAGAAGGTTATTTCATAAAAGATTTAGTTCAAAAATTTATGTGGTATAGATATGCTTCAAAGACATAAAATTAATTTTTTAACATAAAGGAGCAGTGAAATAATGAAAATATTGTATAAAATAAAAATGGCATTTTACATGTCCCTAAATTTTCTATTCTCTTCTTGTTTCTAATTTCCCTAGATGGACAGGACCTGTTTAGTGTTTTCAAGCACATATCTAAAAGTTTTGACTTATGCATCATCTAGTTACAGTAATGAATAAGAACTGACATCAAATATCAATATTATTGGCTCAGCTAAATGGTAGCTGACATCAAGTTGGATTGCTGAAGAAGTAAACAAAATTGAAATTTTTGTAGTGTATAAAAACTGCCTGACATCATTTGTCCTTCAGAGTATCAATGACTGCATGACCTAAATATTGTTTTCATTTCTTTATATAAAATGGCTAGAAATTGAAACTAAGGCCTTTCTATTTGAGCTGGAGAGCAACAATAAAAATATCCAGAAATCGACAATTCATCCTCCTTTGTTAAAATGGAATAAGCATGACGTTTTCAGGTAGAAAATTATGGATATTTGTTTATGAATAATTTAAAGAAAAGATAATGTGAGCTAATGTATTTATGTCCACATGCTAGCAATTTTGGAAAAGCAATTAACCTATCTCCTAATAATTGCATGACATACCTTTATATTAAAGAGATAAAATACTCCTACTAAAACTTATATCCATTCTTTAGTAGGATTTAGATCAAGTTTAATATAATTACAGTTCATTTAGAATAATTTTAGAATTATGATTTTTTGGTTAAGGTTCAAAATATGTACTGCAGTTTATGCTTATAAGTAATAAACTTATAAGCATAAACAATATGTTCAAATATTGATTAAAAAATCCTTTGAATGGCAAAGTCAGAATCTGTTAGGTACTAGGAGGAAGTAATATAAGTGGAATTGGGTAATTGTTCCATGCTTCAAAGGCATGGGACACTATGATGTCACAGAAGATTTCTAAGGAACAGCTCATCTATCCTGATAATTAAATGTACATTAGCTCAGCATCTACAAAAATTGGAAGGCCAAAAAATAATTGAAACAAAATATGATGATATAATGCTGTAACAAAAGCCTTTTGCTTACATTTGTTCAGAACTCTGCATTCGTTTATTCAACCATTGCCTTATTAGAATATTAAATATGGAAAATAAACCTTGCTAGATGCTGGAGATACTGAGTGAAACAAAACTGAAAATATTCTTTTCTGATTTATTTTCATTGAACATCAATGTAGAGAAATTTCTGAAAAAAAAAATTGTAAACAGAAAGTCCCAAGAGGCTTGCTAACTGTGAGCTATCCTCCTGCTGTTGTATCTGAACGTACAGGATGATGCTTACTAAAGCAATCTGATGGGAAAGGAATCAGCTGGAATGAAAGATAAGCAAGAGTTTCTTTTAAAAATGTGATGTCTTCTACATATTTAGACTGTGATACAAAATAGCTAACAGTGAATCTGTGGGTCAGAGTGAGACTTCAAAGTAAATCAGCATGTAGAGGAAACTAATGTCATAGGATGAATGAGAGGAATTAAGAAGAGAATCTGCTAGAGAATGTGGTTTAAGATTGAACCTTCATGAGTGCAATACTGAGCAGCCAGGTAGAGAGGTTCCAGAACACAGGATTGAGAAGGGATGATTGTGAATATTTTAATTCTCAGGATTCAAGAGAAGAATGTTTTAAGTGATGATGAATAGCAAAGTCTGATAATAATGGAGAACCAGCCACTGGATGTAAGGATGTGGAAATCAAGAGCAGTGTCAATGGCCTAGGCTTGGTAATCTGATTGGAATGGATAAGCAGAAAATGAGATTGGGAAATGTTAGGGTTACATGAAGGAAAAAGAAAATGCATAAATAACTGCCACTGAAAATTCATATAAATTATGAATTGAAAAGTAAAAAAACAAAAATAAAGAATATGATAGCTGGAATCAAATAAGATAAATGCAATATACAGAATATATACACATTTTATATTATTTTGTTAAAATCTTGTAAGGTTGCTCAAAAATAAAATTAAAAAAAAAGATATAATGAAATGCAGACAGGGAAATTTTAGAAAATAATCCAATAGAAATTATAGGAGAAAAACAGTAATTTAAATACAAAAACTCAATACAAAGTTTAAAAGTAAACTAGAGTTAGCCAAAGAAGATTTAATGAATCATAAAACAGATCTGGAGAAATTAATTGAAATGAAATAAAGAGAACTAAAAAGCATAGGAAGTATGGAAAAAGTATAGGGACATGGAGAAATGAGTAAAGTTCAACAAACATGCAAAATGAGCTTCTAAAGGAGAGACTACAGGAATTGCTAAGAAAGCAATATTTAAAGAAATAATGACTGAAAAGTTTCCAGAATTGTAGGAAATCAAGGGTATTCATACTGAGAAAAGAAGGACATCAGGTTTTGGGGAGACAGAAAAGAAAGAAATCCACATGCAGACACATTATAGAATAACTGAATATAAGAAAGATATCAAAGATACTACATTGTATGAAAGAAAGATCATAGAGATCATCCATAAAGGATCAATTACTTGACTGAGAGTAGAGTCTCATCTATAACAATAGAGCCAGAAGAAAATGAAATATCACAATGAAAAGAAAATGACACTTTCAGGTATACAAACACCAAGAAAGTTTATTAGCTACACAAACTCCCTGAAAGATCTGCCAGAGAATATTCTTTGGCAAGAAGAAAATTGAAATGTTGAAGGTTTGAAGGAAGGAATGTTGAAGGAAGGAGGAAAAATAGTCACTTTTAGGCAAAGAAATAGCAAAATATATTTGTATATCTAAAAATACCAATTGTTCACGTGACTAATTAATATGGTAATAAATGCAAAATAACATGGAAAATAGGAAGAAGTCCCACAAGAGCCTCTGGAAGGCCTGGTGGAATCACCACCCCAGGCATAACAAGGCAACTTCCTGGAAAATGAGTGATAGGAGGCTCCTCTAATAGGGACACTGTCATTTTCATACTGTTTGTACAGGACATATACACATCTGTGTATTCTATGTTGATTTTTTTTACCTTTCCTTATGTTAAATTGTCTCTGTTAACACTTTTCCATCAATTACTCTTACCTGTTGATGGAAATTTTTGGTTTTGCTTTGTAAGGATTTAGTAAAAAACAAACAAAAAAAACTTTCACTTCAATGTTTTCTTAAAATATTTCATTACAGATTACTTTAAAAATAAGTTTAAAATAACTATTTACTTTCAATAGGGAAGTCAGTCAGAAATGAAAACATCAGAACTCTAACATTGTAAAAGTAGAAATAAAATCCAACTTACATAGATTTTTAGGGCCATATATAAATATTGCATATTATTTATCTTTTTATGAATCTTGATTGCTAGATGGATAACACTGAATTCTGCATTTGTGATTTCTGCTTACAAATCCAATGTAGAATCTCCCTAAAATTATATGCAAGTAAATAGCTAAATGCAATTTTAGCTATTTATGTAATATAAATGCCTCTCTCTAGGGGCATCAATTAGCAAATCAAATACTAAGTTATTAAAATCTCTCCATATGCACTGTATAACACATTTGTTACTGCTACTTTGATAGATTATTTGAACATGATTTGTGTTCCAATGCCATGTTTTCCGGAGACCCAGAAAGTCTTTGTACTCTGCAGTTACAGCTACTTCCCAACCTCCTGACACACCTTAGCAGGTATGTGACATAAGACACATTTCCAAACAATACAAGTGATCAAAACTCACTTAAGCATTATTTTCTAAATAGTTAATAAATATACACAGCAAAGAAGAGATAAATTAATGGAAATATTCAATAAGGCTTTGAGATGTTGATTTGAAACAGTGTTAAAACAGTCCTTTTAGTTTGAACAAAATGTGTTAACAAAAACGTGTTAGTCAGTTTGACATTAAACACCTGGACCTTATATTCATAATTTCACCCTTTAAAATATATATAATTAATGTGCATCTCCCTTAATTGCTGAATCTAATTTTGCTATTTCCATATTTATTCACTTACTATTTAGAAAGTTGAATAGTGTCTGTTTTCCCACCTATGGTATTGCTCACCAAAATTAAATGCCTGACTTAAAAAATTCGAGTTTACTTCATTTTAGTTTCCATTTAATTCTCCTACAGCATGAGAAACTATAAACACTTTATAGAGTTTAAACTTAAATATCCCATATCATATAGGTTCATGGTGTTTAAATGTCTCTATACTCTGCTAGAAATAAAATTTTACTTGGTATCTAGAACCAGTTCATAATATAAGATTTTGGAACTAATTGACTCACTATAGCCAATTAAATGGAATATTTCTTGCAAAGACAAATCTATTAAAGTATAATTGTAGTTGAACTCATCAAAATTCTTGGAACTGATTGACAACAGGACACCAGCACAATTTCAACAGGAGCAATCAACATTCCCTCCTCAATCAACATAATTTTTAGTGAGCATATTTCTTCTTTCTAAAAGAGTAATAAGAGCATGATAGTAACAGAATTTTAACTATACTGTCATTTTGAAGTTAGATGTAAGTAATGTATCAGACTTCTTTTTTTTTAGCTAATTAGAGAAGAAGAGGAATATGGAATCAGGGTTCTCATTCTACTGGGAACTTAGAGACGAATTAAGATGTTACACATAATTAAATCAGAGTTTTAAGGGACAGGAGAGGCCATCTATCTAGTCAAATTGCTTTCATCCAAGAAGGTACATACTTAAATCATTCTTCCATGATTATTATCTGAACCCTTTCACAGATGTCCTCAATTAGCTTAGCAGCTCAAGGCAATGATTCACAGTTTTTTCATGGTTGGTAAAATCATCCTATATCAGGATAACTCAAGTTGCAGATAAAATATTTTTGTTACCAATTTATATGTTGCAAACTCAAGGAAGTCCCTCTTTCTTTGACTGCTTTTTATTCTTCAGTTTTCCTTCCAAGCTCTTCAGTTATTTTATGATTCTTCATTAAAATTTAATGCAGCCTCTCTTCCATTTACTTTTCTTGAACTCAAACTGAACAAAGGACTCTTAAAATGTGTTTTAAGTGAAACCGAGTATAACAGAACTCTTTCCCCTGCCTATTGTGTCTATGTGTGTGTGTAAATGTGTGAGTTTTGAAGTTCACCAATGCTCTACCAATTACACATTTTTATGAGGTTTAGAATTAGTTATTAGATTTGTTCTTGTCTTCAAACTATTAAGTTACCATTTTACTTTGGAAATCTGTTTCATGAAGATAAATTTGCACATTTTGAAGAATTACAAGAATATAACTCACCGTAGGAGAGAAGGTGGCATCATTGATGGAATGCATGTGGCCGTAAAGTGATTGCTCACATCTACCCTAAGAAGACAGAACAGAAATCAAGTTGAATAAATTCCATTTAACATGTGAAAACGAATTGAATGATAATTACATTTAAGTTTTAAAGTAATTTTTTAGCCCCATAATAAAAGTAATACATCAAGATAGAAAATATTATTAGCTTTTGCCCTCTAGTACCACTCAAAATTGGATGAGGCTGACAAGCCGGCAGGGTGCCTGTATCTGCTCTGAAATTCCGTTCCTGCTCTCATAACATCAAACGGGTAGTGAACCCTCCCTACAGCTCCAAGGTGCAGCTCATTACCAGCAAGTATTTTACCACTGCTGGGGAGGGGACTGGTGTTTTTTTCTCCTCCTTTTAAAATTACAGGACCACAATTAAATTCTAGAATTTTATAAATTTAGCATTAATATCATAAACAAAAGGGTTACAAAGCATACACAGTGGTATTTTTAAATATACAATAAGCATTTGTTTTGTGAAAACCACAATTTATATTTATTCATTCAGCTTATCCTCTCAAGAAACAATTTTAACTACAAGACTCCAAAATTCAGTACAAATGTTTCCAGGAATGATGGACCCATAAGCACATCAGAATGGGGCTCTACACTCTGAGCCTTCATTTAGACACTAATGTTTCAAGGGTATTTTTGAATACATTAGGGAAATAATTCAAATTCTTTAAAAAAACTGGGGAAAGTTATGTCTGGACGATTGTTTAGATGTTCTTGTTGTGGGCTTTGAAATTCAGATTACTCTCAACAATGATTTTTTTAACAGTTAATCTGTTAGTCACAACTCCAGGTATTTCAGACAAGTCAACGAATGAAACAAAGAGCTTTATCCTCATGGACTTTATATTAGTAGGGAGAAATAGACATTTGTTAAAATGGCAAAAATAGGGTGAGCTGATGATAAGTGTGTAAAGAAGAAAATGTCTGGCAGAGTTAGAAATATCGTTAACTTTGGGATTGGAGCATGTTGGGTCTTAGAAAATGGCATTCCCATAGTGTGATGCTTCAACATACTCAGCTGGAGAAACAGTTTAAGAACCTGAAGCTCCCTTATCTGACAGATGGAAGCGCTTTCAAAAGTAACATGGTTATTTTGGAGCTCCTTTCTGATGTCTCATTATCCAGGGAAGGGAGACAGGAACGTCACCATACTTGGAGACTTTGTCACAAGTTATTATCTGTTCTTCAACTTCCACAAGAGTCATTTTCAGACAAGTTTCTGTCCTTTGGGCCAAAATGATTTCCCTAAAACCATTTACTGCTCCTCTGAAATTGCATACAGCCCCCCAATTTCGTCTTCCCTTAGGAAGAAGAGTCTTTAAGCCTCAATCATTTGTCCCTTCTTTGGGCTTCATGGTGGAGGGGCTCCCATGCAGAAGCAGGTTAATAACTTTGTGTGCTTTTGCTCCTGCTAATCTGCCTATGGTCAGTTCACTTCAGCAGACCCTCAGAGGGTAAAGGGGAAATTTCCCTCACCACCTCTGCTGCCATAGGCAAATCACATTTTCAAGCAGAGTGATCCAGTTTTATCCCACTCAAAAGATAAGGTCTGAAAAGAGACTGCAGACAGATAGCAGGGAGGAAAAGTATTCCATGTAGAGAGAAAATCTAGAGCAAAAGTTCCCAAGTTGGAGTTTGCCAGGATGCTTCTGGAACACCATGGAAGCCATTGGAGAGAAGTCAGTCAGGAAGAGAGGAGATCTACTCAAAAGGCTTCATCTTCTGTCATTCATTATCTTATATTTGCTTAGGCTAAAAGAGAGATCACGGGCAAATACTACCATATAAGATACTGAAGACACATTATCATGATGGTTCCTTACTGTTACCAGTCACTCATTTCTAAACTAAGCAAAGTTGAACAGCCTTTATAATTACGTTCTACTTAGTCCCCACTATTGCTATTATTTTCAGCCAGTTAAAATTTAAATATCTAATGACTGAATCAACCCATGCTACTAATCCCTATTCATAGAAAAGAAAATCTTCCTCACATAAATTTAAAGTCTACCAAAAACATATAGAAATACTTTGGCATTCTCTCAGGATCCTCTCTTTCCCCCTTGTTATTTTACTTCTATGTCTTTATACTGTTATCACTGTAAACCAATTATGCTGAGAACTTCCAATCAACTAAATTCCCAAAATAGAAATCAATTATCAAATAGGTAAAGTGCATGATGTTATAACAATTATTATTTTTTATCTGAGGGACTTTTAAGTTTGATTTTCTTTGAGAACTAATACATAGTGATATAGCGTTTTCCTTATAGAGTGAGTGTTAATATTTTTCAAAGTTTTAAATCAGCAAATAAGTCTGAAAACATTTTTGTACTAATGAAAGTTTTATATTTGGCCCTCTTGTAACTTGAGAATCTCTAAACTATTTGATTAATTGGTCAGGAAAATGTAGTTTCCTGATTCAAATCCTGAATGCCAAGCTTTAATTCAAAGGAGGTCTCTAAGGCACTCTTGAAAAGCTCTGGAAATATGGGGTTATAATGAAAATGCTGACAGACCACATTTGTGCTGCTATAACAAAACCTGACTCGAAGATAAATGTTTTATGAATTAAAAAAAGTTTAAAAAAAGCTTTTCTATCCAGCTTTGTTCCCAAGATAAAAGTGAATCTACTCTTTTTGAGGTAGAGGGAATATGTGGGTTACTAATATTCTAGTCTGCAAACAGCCTTAATCAAAAGCAATACCCAAACTGGGATGTTAAAATTTGGAATACCTTCTCTGATGAATACTTGTCAGAGTTGTTTCCTTTCAAAAGAGTAGAAAAAAATGAAAAGGAGGGAGGGAAGAGATAAAAAAAAAAATTATGTGGCCCAAGAAACATTGCTTCAGTATTTAATTCTCTGAGAGAAGCTTTATGCAATGATGGTTTCTATCACAGGCCCTGGGGGTGGGGCAGTAGAAATGCCTAGTTCTCAGTTCCTGGATCTGCCACCTGAGAGCTGTGTGGCCTTAAACAAAGTGCTTCACTTCACTGTGCTTCATTTGCCCACCATGTACAATGAGGTAATGTTCCCCTTCAGCTTTGTTGGGAGAATTAATTGAGCTAACAATGCATGTGGAATGTTGTTGTGCTGCGTAGCACAAAGTAAGGGCTTAACAAATAGCTCCTAATACCAGAAATATAAATGCTGAAATGCCAATGACTTCCAAATTAACATCTCCACCCTGATCTTTCCACTGAGCTCTGGATCTGAGTAACTTTGCCTCCCTACAGAGGTCTGGAGACATTGGTGTGGCTTGTTTGGGGCCCTCAGGTTTCCCTCTACAGGACACTGCTCAGCTCCATGACCTACTCTCTGCTAACTACATGGCCTGGCCTCCTGGGTTCTGGCATTCCTGCTTGGATTTGGCCAGAGGAAAACATCTGCAGGATTCAGAAGAGCAGCCATGTAGAGAAAATGGGCAAATCACCACTTCTGCTCATTTCCTGTTCAGCTGTGATTGTTTGTGGTTTTATCCTCTAACAAATTCCACAATTCCTGTTGTGTAGGACCTGTCCCATGCCTGCAGTGCCCACTGAATATAGTAATGGCCTCCTTCTGTGGCCCTTCAAGACCAGGGTCAGTAATGGCTTCCCATTATTTCAATCCCCATGCATCCCTGGGTTGGCTCCTTTAGCCCTGCCCACTTCTCTGTACACATTAAATGTTTTACTCCCTGAGTCACTTGGTTCCTGCTGGTGACCTATCTGATATAGCATGTCAAACACAATACGGATAAACTGACTGATTTTACTATTTCTCTATGTTTTGACCCCACCCAATCTTTCCACTATAAAACATACACATGACATCGTCAGTTGCTCACATCAACAGAGACAGATGAGAATGCATCTCTTTCTTCCCCCACGTCTGACCCCAACCAACATCCAGTACATTCAGCCCTACTTTGCCCACTTCTGTCCATTTCTATCCTTGCCACTATGCGGTAGGACATCATCCCATGGAGAGTGACTACAACAGTTGCCTCTATATTTGTTTCCTTGCTCTCACTCTCACCCCCACTCCCTGTCCATTCCACTCACCGCAACTAGGGAACCAATAACACCTGTATCAGATCATACTGTGTTCCAGCATAGCACACTCACGAACAATTCCAAGTTCTTTACTGAGGTCCAAAGGCTCTCTCTACATTGGTTGGTTTCTGTCTACTTATCTAACTTCTTTCTTTACCACTCTTCCTTCTCTTTTGCTGTTCTTCTTGAATATTTCAATTCTTTCATTGTCAGGGCTTTCTGAGCAAAGATCACAGGCACCTGGGTTAAAAGATGTTTGAATGGCAGCTATAAAGATAGAGATCACTGGAGAGATTTAGGCACCACTCCCACTGAGACATTGTTGACAGTTCTGGGGAAGAGGCCTCTCCTCTCCTGGAGATATGTTGTATTTCAGAGCAAAGTTTTCTTTAGTGTGTCCTCTCTGTCTCCTCCTCTCTGAGTCTCTACTTACCCACTCTACCCTGGACAGGAACTGAGTTTCATAGTTTGGGCACTTTTCCCCATGATACATAAATCCAAAATACCCACAAGGTTCACCTGGTCTTCTACACTCCCCCTCCTCCCAGGGGGAATAGGGGCATGGAAAATAATAAGCTGCTCTGTGAGTAAATAAATTGTCTGAGCTCAGATTCAGAAACCTCCTGTTTCCATCAGGTTAATGAATAGATAAACAGAGATATAAAACAACGCTGTCACACTGGTCTTCTCATTTATCTAACAGGCCTAGCCTGTTCCTGCTTTTACTTTCTTGTTTTCTCTACCTTGAATGAGTTCTCATGAAGTCCTTGTACTCATTTCACTTTCAACTCAAATACAACTTTCTCGGTGGCATCTGAGATATAATATCTTTGACACCTCTTCTCCCTGTCGTTTCAGTAGCAGAAATCATTTTATGAAATTCCTTTCTTTTTCCTCTTGGGCACAAGAGGCAGCCTTGAGGTCAAGTGTTTCCATGTATTTCCTTGTTCATTGCCCAGTGAAATAATAGACCATTATGAAATAGGACCCCTGTAAGCCTGGCCCTCAAACTATCCCACACAATCCTCCAGACTCTTCACTTCCCCCTCTTTATCAGCTACAGTCATGGGGGTACTAGATGATGGAGAAGCAAAAAAGTGGAGCCTGGGTTTCTGCACAATCACAAGGCAAAAAACCCAGTATTTAAGACATTCCAACTCGACAGTCCGTGGCAGAGCTGAGACTCTACTCGATAGAGCCTGAAATTTCAGGGTTCAGCTATTTCCAAAGACATCACTGTTTTGGTAGGACCTGATAAACAGTTGTTGAGTAAAAGAGTAAATGGGTATACATGGAGATTACAAATGAAAACCAGAAAACACTCTGCCTGGGATATTTGCATCATTGGGCAAATAGCTTCATCTTTGACCCTGTATTGAATTTCACCCTGATCCATCATGACATGGAATGAGTTCATTGTCAGATTCTCACAACTTTGCTGCAGGGTGGCTTCAGCCCAGTAGCATATTTAACCATGGACTTTGCCATTCTCTCTTAATATTTTGAACAATTGTGAGAAAAGGATAACTGCAGCTGGAGGATGCTTTACATTTATTGAATTCTTATTATGTACCTAAAGCATTTTGATTGTCACCTTTACTGCCATCAGCATGTTTAATCCTCAAAACAACTTTATGAGATGGATACCATTATATTTGCCATTCTAGCAACCCATTCTAACATAGATAAAAAGTTACAGAGCCGATGATAACCTCTGCTTTTCTAATTCCAAAGTCACCTAACGCTTCATGTGCAAGAAAAAAGTGTGCAAGGCTATTTATCACATTTTTCCAGCATTGCTCCTTTCCGGTTAGATATGGACTTTCTCACCCCATTTGATCATGTGAGGCCACATAATTAGCTCTGGCTAATAGCTTTGACAGAAAAATGAATGTAATACCCCTGTCCTCTTCTCCCAACCCTAACCTTCTAGCCTTTGGTTGGGGTACAGTAGACTCCTCGGGTCTCTTTCAGTAACCAATAGCATTCAAGGCAGTGGCTGTTAGATTATCCTGGATCCCTGCATGAGTAAGATGTGCAGAGATACCACCCCATTCCCATCTATAAAGGACACATTACAGGAGCAGGATACAGCTGTGAGGTTGGGGTTATTTTTTTTATCATGTACAATTTAGCTTAATTTACTGACAAAAACCCTATATATGAAGAGTCAGCTTGTCCCCACAGAATATTAAAAGCCTTGGTACTGTCAATAATGCTATGAGAAAAGGTGAATAAAATATTAAAATAACATTAAAAGCCTAATAATGAAGGTAAAAACGAAAAACCATTCAAAATTAGGTCTAAAATAAAATTATAAAATAAATAGCCAAACACATTATCACTAAACTTATTAAAGAACTAATCTCATACATTTTGTTTCTCATTATAATGACACGTATTTAGCCAATAAATTCAATATCATTTTGAAAATTTAGAACTTAAAAATATAAAAGTAAGCCCATTCACCTCAGTTCCTCCCATCCCATGTGTGTGTTTTTCAACACCCTTTGATGTGTTAAAGCTATTTTTATCTTAGTGACATATCATTTGTATATAGTAAAGTGTATAAATCTTAGGAACTTAGCTCAAAGAGTTTTCATATATGTTTTTACCTGTATAACTGCTATTAGGATTAGGACATACTCCAAAAATTCCCTTCCTTCCCTTCTCAAGCAAACCATCCCTGAAAAATGTTTTTTAATTATCTATATTTTCATGGGAAAAGAAATATAGAATGTGGCTATAAAATGAGAATACTGGAAGACAACAGAATGAAAAGTTGTTATTGTGTTTCAGGTCCTCCTCAGATGCAAACATTTTAAAGCATGTCTGTTGTGCATTTTCTGGACTAGTTTTGTCCACACAACTACTTTCCTCATTGTCTCATGGATATTCCTCAGTTATTATATAAAAGAAATCATACTGTATGTGCACTTTATTACACACAGTAGTATATTGTGTTCGTGAAGAATACAGCCCTGGAGTGGCACTTCAGGAACTTAGAACTCAAGTCATTGGGAAGTTTTTGATAATATCTCTTACTTGCATAAACCCTATGCTAATTACTTTACATAAAGTAACTCTTAATCGCTGTCATATGAGATTGGTGATATTTTGAATCTCCATTTACAGCTGGATAAATTTGTAAAAAGTAATTAGCATAATGCATACACAACTAAGAGATATT
Organism: Aplodontia rufa; assembly: GCA_004027875.1. Classification (NCBI taxonomy): domain Eukaryota; kingdom Metazoa; phylum Chordata; class Mammalia; order Rodentia; family Aplodontiidae; genus Aplodontia; species Aplodontia rufa. The sequence continues at coordinate 57,356 of PVKS010003566.1, forward strand.
TCCATTTATAGATTAATTTGTAGTTTTCTTTTCTATTCCTTATTCATTTTTGTTGTCCACTGAGAATAAAAATGTCACCACTGTCCCAGGAGAAGATTTATTGTTCTATATCATGGTAACAAACACAGGACTAGTTTTAAATTCATCTAATCAATTAGTAACAGCTTTGTAGCTCTGTTTACAACTAAGCAGTCAGAACTGGTTTTAAAACTATCTAATTAATCAATGACAACTAACTTTAGTGAACACTTCTAGAAATACCAAACAGCAAAAGATTCATGATTTGAAAGTCAGCAAATTGGCCACACTCACTACAGTGAACGTGTTTCTAAGGCTTCTATCAACTTTCTTCTGCTTTTGTGACCCACAGAAAGCATTGACAAACATCAGCCACTCTTCAAAGACTCCAGCCCACTCCTACCTCTGTAACCAACATGATCCACAGTAAACTCTTCATATAAACTAGTTATGAGATCAGCAAATGTATTTGCTCGATGAATATACCTTCGACCATAAACTGCTCAATCTTTAACTATATTATATATTAAGCTTTCTGATTTCCGATATTGAGTGTTGTTCTCATTCTTTGACACAATTAAGGATGTATTAATTTGCTGGGGCTGTCATAACAAAGTACCACATACTGGGAGGCTTAAACAACAAAAGTATATTTCCTCACAGAAATATATCTTCTAGTCTCCAGAAGATATTAGTCCAAGACCAAAGTGCCGGAAAAGTTGGTTTCATTAATCCATAGTGCCTTTCTTCTTGGTTTGCAGGTAGTGTGGTCTCCCCATATCTTCACATTTTCTTTCCTTTATTTGCAACTGTGCAAATCTCTTTCTCCAAGGACATAAATCACATTGGATAGTGTCTACTTCAATGATATATAAATGTAATTACCTTTTTAATTACCCTATCTTCAAATATAGACACCTTCTGAGGTACTGAGAATTAGATATCACCATGGAGACTTGGAGGGGCATAATTCTGTTTTTTTTTTTTTTTTAAGAAAGAGGGGACAGTGAAACAGAGAGAAGCAATTTTTATTTAGACTTTCATTCCTCAGACGCTTCCTTGTAGATGTGGTGCTGGGGTTTGAACTCGTGTACTTGTGCCTGCCAGTCAAGCGCTGTAACCACTGAGCAAACGCTCCTGCCCTGGAGGGACACAATTCTAACCATGAGTGATATCTTTACTCTGCTTTATCTGGTTGTAAAATTTAAACAGACCTTATAGTTTTTATCATATGTAATAGACAGAAATTACATATATTATATGTGTCCTTTTGGATTACACAAAAGAAGTCTCAAAATGAAGAGTTATATATTTTATGTCATATTTGAGTATATGTTCAATGATATAAATACTCTATTGTACATATGTAATGATGCACAATGTCTATCAAAAACTCCTTGTGAATAAGATAAATTAGGTAATGGCTCCAATTAAAGTTTTTTTCAAATGTAAAGGCTATTTCATGAAAATAAACAGAAACATTACAAACATTACAGCTAAGCCTTTGTCCCAGAGTGGCAGAGAAATGGGAGTGGTGGTGAACATGGATGGAGATTACAAGAAAGTTCAAACTCAAGGGCTAAAAGTGCACACACAGTTAATTAGAAGATCAAGGCCTGAACTAATAGCCTTGATACTTTCCCAATATCTGCTTAGCATAGATTTTGACCAATAGCATTAGTACTTTTATAAGACCAGATTAAATGCCCTTACCCGGTAGCTACATAAACCCCTAGACTAAGTGGCAACCCTGTTCCCTCTCACCCTGCAGGAGCTCTATCTTTTTTCTTCTCACTTAAACAACTTCTACTCCTTTCACTCTTGTCTTCCATTATTGTCTGTGGATTTCTTTCTTCAAATTTGTGAGACAAGTACCCAAAAACTAGTTGGCGGTGAGCTGCTAGGGTCCACTGCAACACTGAAGGGTATCGCCTACCATTAAGAGCTGCTACAAGCCACTAGATACTAGTGGAGAAGAATCTGGCTTTCCAGGCCATGACCTTCAGGGCTGATGCCAGCAGGAATCCCCTGCTGTGATTAGCTGCTAACATTAAAATGGCTTTCTCAGCCCCAGAGGCCTGTGGCCTAAGAGACCCCACCCAGCAGCTGAAGTGGAGAATCCAGTTTCCTCTCAAACTCCACTTTCACTTGGCTGTGAATTTGGGCTTCACTGCTTACTGTGTCCTTGGAATGCTATGAGTCTCATATTTCTCATCTGTAAAAAAGGAATAATAATAAATTTTACATAATAGAGCTATTTTGAATATTTAACAAATTGATACATGAAAAGTGCTTAGATTGCTTCCTGGGACACAGCAGTCAATGTTAATTATTACATAGTCATAATATGCAGATTGCAAGGTCTATGAATAGCAGGGATGTGTCTATCACACATACACACACACACACACACACACTGATCCTAGCAAAGATATTGATTAAATATGATAAATTGGTCCTTCCTTATCTTTTGTTTTGCTACCTCATGGCATCTGGCTTTTCAAGTTGATTCAGGAAACAGGTAAACCTCTCTGTATTTTTGATGTTATAAAAGAATATTCATGGAGAATTCTCAGATATAGAGTCTTATTGGAATCTCACACGCATTAGACAGCTACACAAAATAAGGTATCATGGACAGCATCTCCTGCTCTTAGCTATCCCAAACACACCTGCTGGTCCCACACATCATCATACTGAGGCATGGTCCCCTGCTGGAGTTGTTCCTGTGTGTATTTTTAGTACATAATTTCTTATAGTAAAATGCTTAAGAATTTTTTAAAGAAGTAAATTATAGTGACATTAAAAGAGGATTATATTGTACAATTATACTCTATATATTTCCATTTCAAATTCTATGACCAGTGAAAAGTACTTATTAAAGAGAAAGCAAACTATGCCCAAGGGGAGCAGAACTGAAGCCCATCCCAACTGTGAAAAAACAGTGATTTACTCATCATCATGAAGATGTAGCTTGCTTCTCTTATAGCTACTACTTTAGCTATAAAAATTAATGTCAAAAAATTATGAGGATTTTTCTTAATTGAATAAGGTTCAATATTTTAATGTCTTAGAGTAACACATACATTTATATTTTCTGCAAATTTCTTAAAATATTTTTGTGTAGCCAAAGAATTCTATAAAGTTATAGGTTTCTAAAATATTAAAAGAAAAACATAATCTACTGTCCATAGTGAAATAATCCCACTGGTATATAAATTGGAAACACAGTAATCATTAACAAGGCTCCTGGTTTTTTGTTACTTCATGTAAATAACTAACCATGTCTGTGAAAGATTGATTGCAGCTTTTAAAATGTTTGCTGAATCCATGTGTAATTAAGAGGAGTTAAATATGCAAATCAAGCCTAATTAGCTTCATTTATAAATGTTAGTTTGCCTTGCCTCTACAGAATTTCTCCTGTGGATCTCTTTTAGCACATAGGATTTTTTATTTCTTTGTTCTAGATCGAATTGCTGAAGAAACAAGCTGATTGCAGAAGGGGGAAAAGGCTTCACGTGGGGTTCTTCATATCATTTAAAAATGAAGTATTTTTAAAAAGAAATTCTCCCAGTAGCACAAAAACTGACTAAAATGCTATTTACGTGTGTGTGTGTGTGTGTGTGTGTTTGTGTTATATTTCTTCCACCTTACCTTAGACTATATTTAATTAATTCCATGTCATCAAAGTAGCAAACCCTCTGGGAATTTCTTTTGATGAAAATGAGCCTTTTGTTGCAATATGTCCAACATAGTGATTGAACAGATCAGGGTAGAGCAGCAGCATCTAATGAACCAAGGTTGTCTGCGGAAGTGTCTTTTGCCTGACGAAATATCTACATTTTCTTGCATTAGCAAAATAAACCTCCAGATATAAAACCACCAGCATCATAAAAGTCAGTCAGGTCTCTCCAAGAAAAGTAGTTAGTAGAAACGATGCAAAGGAAAGTGAATATGAGGGTCCCAGGGAACAGGAAAGAAAACAAATATTGAAGTTTAGAGTCAATGTCTGAACTTGGCTCCTCATGAGCAAAAGGGGGCAAGCAAATCACCTTTCAGGGAAAATGTGCTGAATTTCCACACCTCTCTCTCTTTCATCTATCTAATTAATTCTCTTCACCACCACAACCTAAAATTCAGGTTTCCCAAATTCACAAATTGTTTCACATTATTGATTTTTTTACCTGCTGAAGAGCTTAGTATTATTTTTAAAAAGTTTTTTTTTTTCTCAGTGCAAAATAATTCCTTGTTCCAAAGCTTCTGGGAGACTATCTCTATATATACAATATATTTTATTAATGTTAAAAAAACATTAAATTGGGGCTGGAGCGGTAGCTCAGCGGTTTCGGCGCTTGCCTGGCAAGCACAAAAACCTGGGTTCAAACCCCAGCACCATGTACACAACTAAGTGTTGGAGCAACTAAGGCCATGTGAAAAACTAAATAAAGTTGTTTCTCTCTTTCTCTGTCTCTCTCACTGTCCCTCTCTCTTTAAAAAAAAGAAAAAAAAATTAAATCTACCATCTAAACAAATTTTTAACTGCAGAGAAATTTGTTAACAATAAGCTCAATGTTGTACAACAGATCTCCAAAACTTTTCTTTTATAATTTTACATACACTAGGGAGCTGTAATTTTCACAACAGTATTTGCTTCTCAAATAGGAGGGCAATATGAGTTTTTAAATTTTTCCTATAATATTCACACGAATGTTTAAGAACATTGGTTAAAATTGAATAAAAAGATAAAAGGAAAGGCAAAATTCTCAAATTTTAATATTCTCAGTTTTAAAATGGGTGGATTTCTTTCACTCAGCAAATATTCATTTAAAATTCAGTAAGTGCCAAACAATCTACTACAGTAATAAATGTTTACAGTGGAAGTTTGAGCTGAGCCTGAGACAACGAATCGTTTTCCAAAGTGGGCACTCACCATCATGTATGAAAGTCATGTGGGATGAGTTTGGAGCTCTTTATATCTGTGGAGGATATAAGAGGGTTGTTAGTTGAACAGGAGAAAGCAGTTTTTTGTTGGCCAACATTTTCTGATGTGTGTCTCTGAGCTAAGGAAAGAACTACCTGCCAGACACACACACAATTACTGAGTGGTGAATTTCACATGTGAGATCCCCAGGAATGTGGGGTCTTTGACAAGCACATGCAGGGGTGATCTTTAAACATGTAACTACTTCAAAAGTGCTCAGCTAGACCTCCAAAGCACTAAGAACATTCATGTTCCTTCTACCTCATCATTCCTCCAACATCCCAACAACCCTGATGATTCTGAAACCATTGTTAGGCAAACGAGGGAGGTGAGGGAGTGCAGGAAGTTTGGACTAAATTCTCCTCAGCGTCCCCATGATTCCTATCCTCTCACATATAACCCCTTCCTTAGACCTCTGGAAAGTCTCATCCAGTTTACAGCATCAACTTGACATCCAGAAATCTATCTAAATCAGGTCCAGGTGTGGGTGATGCGCCTGGGTTTGTATTTTCTTAAACACAGCTCCTCAAATTTAGTTCCTGTCACTCTGTGGACCTGAGACACTAAAAGACAAGTTCTCCACCAGCGCACACCCATGATACACTGAGGAGACAGGCACAAGATAAACCATCTTACTCTAAAAGAATGTTTTATCTAAGTATAAAATTGCTGACTGGGTAGCTAAAAGTGTTAAAAGTGAAACCTAAAGTATCACAGAGGTAGAAATTATAGGACGTAGCTACAACTCTTAGGGCTGAGGGACCAAAGATAATTTTTAGTTATTAAATCTTAAAGAAGGGCTTGAATTCGGCTCCAAGAGGGGTGCTGCCTGGCAAGTGTTAGTGTCCCAAAAGCAGGTGCAATGAGGCTGGTTCCACAAGTTCTACAAGTTTGGAAAAAACTGAAAGTGGATTCAGTGACTGCCATAGAAAGGGCCTACTGCTGCTGGAAAGAAGCAGCAAGTCACAAGAAGCAAGAGGAAGTCCACTCAAAGCATGCAAGTAGACCACAAAGACCACATCCTGGCCCTACTCCAGCAGCACAATCTCCCTTAGTTTCTCTGCGGGTAGAGGTGAGCTTGTAGCCCACCCACAAACAGACATGGGGGTTGCAGGCTCTCCACCCCAGAACCACAGAACCCAGTGAAGAAGGGTAGTTTTGCAGCTGACAGGTGATAAATCAATAATTGGCAAAAATATAAAATGTGAAGGAGCTTAACTGTCGAAACTTAAAAACAAATCTTTTCAATGGCAAAATATACCATACATAAGGTAATAGGAAAAAATTTGGTTTGTTAAAAACTGCAATGCAGATGGCAGCATATTCATATTTATATATTTAATAAAAAGTTATTCCCTGTGGACAAAGGAGATGAATAAGCCTTTCACATAAGAGAAAACACAAATGGACAATGGTTTATGAAGTGATATTCAAATTCACTAGTCAGAGAAATGCAAAGTAAGACAATAGCTGCCAATTCACCTACTGTTGCCAAGCCTACAGGGAGAGGGTATCTTAATTTACTGATGGTACAAATGTTAATTGTTACAGGTATTTAGTAAGGCTATTTGATAACGTGGTTCTAACATATTTTATCACATTATGGAATGTGTCTCTGTATATGCGTAGTAGGTAGGCACATGTAGTTAAGTGAGATATGTACATTGTGACAGAAGGTTTTCATACCAGACCACCTGAATTTTTATTTGAACACTAGCTCTACTTCTGACCAGCTGTCTAACCTTCCCAACTTGACAAAAGAGCTTAATATCTTTATACTTCAAATTTTTAATTTGTACAATGGGATAATATTAGTACTTTTATTTTAGTTTTCTGAGGAAAAAATGAGTTAATAATGTAAAAACACTTAGAAAATAATTTTATATGTAAGTAAGTACTCAATAAACATCAGCTATTACTGTTGTGATTAAAGAGAAAGTTATGGAAGGATTTGTACACAGGCTGCTAATTTAGCTCAGTGGGATTAAGTTGGGGGAGTAAGAGAGAAATGTTGGGCTGAGGATTGTGGAAGAGTGCTTGCTTATAATGTGTAAGCTCCTGGGTTAAAAGAGGAAGATGCATTTTCTGTCTTTTTGTTTTGCTTTTTTTTTTTTTTATGAACCACTGATTTCTTTTTCCACTCTATTGAAGATAACACAAATTTAACTATAGCCAACATTTTCAGGATCTAAAGACAGATTTACACCCAGGAAGCAAAAATCAAAACCTAATATTATGAAATTTTACATTGTTCATTTTTGTTTATTCATTTCTTCAACACATATTCATATAATATCTTCAAGATACTAATGTTGGCCCTGACAATATATCAGTATGAACTTTTTATCTGAAAGGACTCAAAGATTTATGAAAGAAAGAGACTTTAATAAAATGTCTACAATTGCTATGGCAAACATTAAGAAAATGAGATTGCTAGTCAATAACACATGGGTTCCAGAAATCAGTCAAAGCTTCACTAAGAAAATTTCATTTGAGCCCAGACCTGAATAACAAAGGATAAAGTCCACAAAAGAAGTGGAGTTGAGGGCAACATTTAAGGCAAAAGCAGCAGCTGGTGCATATGCCATGCTGTCCAAACTCATTCATTCATTTGTTTGGTTGATTGGGTCTGGCTTCCTCTTGGATCAGTTCATATCCTACTTTTTTTCCCCTTGACCCTAGATACTATGGTTGAGAGGTGTTAGTAAGGTATTAGTTAAAAAGGATATGTTTTTCTGAAGCAATTGGACTAGATATGATGAATACAAAGCCCATTTTCCAGCTGTGGTTGCTTTTGAAATACTGTTGAGCTTCTCAGAAATTGGGAAGAATCTGAATATCGCAGTAATTTTATCGTTTTTTCCTGAGTCTTTAAAGTTACTTTTTAAGGAATTATTCTGAAAGTGTTTCATCTTCTTTCTGTTTTTGTATCTTCTTCTTCTCCAACTCCTCCTTTTTTTCCTGCTTCCTCTTCTGCTTCCCTTTTTCATTTCTTCCTCCTTTCCTTCATTATCATCATCACACTTCACATCTGGTACTTGGCAAAAGTTATGATTTATACATGGATTCACATTTTACTATTATTTGTACAGTTATGACCGTGTGTTTATTATCAATGGAACCTATTTCTCATAAAAAAATGAACCTTTCTGATAGCAGTTCAAATAGTGCATTGGAAGAACAGACCCAAGTGTAGAGAGATCAATTAGTAGTCCCACAGTAGGTACTCACATCTTCCATTCAATAGAAATACGAGGTCTTTAATAGTAGTACAAAATAGGTAAATATTTAGACGATTCCATCAGCAAGGTTTGTTAAAGGACTAAACATAAATTGAATTTAGTGATAGCTCCTAAATTTTGGTTTGTAGAACCAGATGGATTTTCTTGGAAAACCTCAAAGAACAGCAAAATTTGAGGGAAAAATCAAAAGAAGTATAGTGTCGTAAATGTGGCACTTAAGATATCTTTGAAAAAACCAAGGGAGAGATACTGAAAATGACAATGGACGTGGTGTTCTAGACTCAGAAGGTATGTTAGAGCTGTGGACCAAATGGGTAAGTCCCCAGTGGGCAGATGGTGGTTTCAACAGTAAGCCTAGGTAAGAATGCTTGAGAACACTTCAGGTAAAGGTCCTAAGCATATGCTCTCCAAATCCCAACATTTAAAGGGAACTCATAGGGAATCAAGGGTAACAGTGAAGATTTTTGCATATGATCTTTAGTATTTATTGAGAATAAACTTTGAGAGGATAAGTTACTAGGTCAGAAATTATAGGCCCTTAAAACTTTTAATTCACTGGGGCTGGAGTGATGGCTCAGTGGTTATGGAGTTTGCCTGGCATGCCCAAGTACATGGGTTCAAATCCCAGCACCCATGTACACAACTAGATGTCTACACAACTAGATGTCAGAGCAACGAAAGTCATGTGAAAAAACTCAATAAAAATTGATTCTCTCTGTCTCTATCTCACTGTCCTCCTCTCTTTAAAAAAAACAATATATATAGATATCTCAATTAAGTTTGATATCTTAAAAAATTTTTAATTCATAATGCAAAAATGCCCTATTGTCCAAACCTACCAATTTGAATCCCACAATGTTTTTTTTAAAGATCATTCTCCCTTTACTTCTGTCCCAGATAGAAATTATTAGTTTCAAATTAATGTTGTTATGGGCAGGCTTAATTTATTTGTGTATTCTTATTTTACCAAATTTTAAGTTTTACCAAAATTTTAAGTTTGAACAATCCATTTGAAGTCATTAAAGCCTGTAGGTTATTACTTATAATAAAAAATGATTAGAATACTGAAAAATCGCAGTCCCTGCACAGTCTTCTCTAATTCTGTTCCCTGGAGACACCAGACTGTAATGCTTCCAGCTGTTTTATTTTATATAATCTTAGTATTTTCTTCCAAATATCTAAATGAAATGTTTAAACTGTTGTCAACTGACACAGCCAAATTAGATATTATCTTTTGATTTCTCATTTATTATAGTTTATTATTAAGCTCTCAAAATAGCATCCTGTATTCCTCACCCCACACTCCTAATATAACATTTGTACTCAAGTCGATGCTGTGGTTACATGTTAGGGTTTTGATCATAATGTTCATTTCCATGCAAAAGTGATCTATAGGTCTTAGTGACTAGGTTTATTTTCTTATACTCCCTTCCCTTCCTCTCAACTAATAATGGACTTACAATTTTAATTTTCTGAACTTATTTGTATCTCTTGCAAATATCTTCCCTCTGCCTCTGACAATTTCTCCATTTAATATTTTACATATTGAGAGAGATTTATTGATTACTCTGGCAAGATTTTAGGATGGGTACAGAGTATATAGCAGTAGCCAAAACAGACATTGTCCCTGTCCCATTGTGCTATAAATGAATTTATAGTTGAAGTGTTTGAGAAAGTAGAAATGAAAGATTACATAGAGTATGTTAATATACTTTCTATTAAGAATCTATTACTCTAGGTGTTAATTCTAGTTTAAGTGTATATGCATATCATGTTGTTACTTTAAATGCATTTATGATTATACAATAACTCAATTCCTTTAAAAATATATTTAAAAAATAATCTATTACTGTTTTTCTATGATATTCCCGATTCTGATATTATTTCAATATATGACTGAATTTCAATCTGGAAATATTATATTGTATTTTACATCTATATTCTAAGTAAAATTGATCTTCTGTTTTTTTATTTCTGTTCATTTTCTTTGTCATATCTCCATCGTTGTCATACTAGCATATAAAATGGCCAAAGGAGACTTGTAGATTTTACTTCATTCTTTTGATTGCAAGGTATCTACTTAAGAGAATGAACATAGTGCTGTACCTGCTACCGGCCAGTGTCTACTCCTGTGGAATAGGCTAGGACATGGTGTGGGATATCTACGCCCACAGAAGTCTGGTGAGCTCTTTCAAACTGCACGCATGGGTGCTCAGTATGGTTGTGAAAAGTTTTGGCTACATGAGTTGTGGTATTTTCTTCTGAAAAACCATTCAACTGTGTGATGGCTCTTTATTTTCAATCTTTATGTCTATCATCTTCTATTTCATTTTTCCAACTTCAATATCCTTTACTTACTGTAATGCTTCCATTTTCTTCTTCTATTCCCTGGTAAAGTTTTTCAAAATTATTTCCAAGTATTGATTCAATCTTCTGTGATATCAAATCTGCTATTTTATAGTTAATATCATTTCAATGTATTATTAAATTATATTCTTATTCCTTTTCATATTGCAAATTTATTTTCAGACATTTCTATCTTAGCTCTTTTAAAGTAAATAAAAATGTCCTCTTGGATTTTCTTTCTGGTATAATTTTTTAATGTATTTTTCTAATTTACACGGAAAATAATTTCCCAAGGAAAATTCCTTTCTAGATCTTCTAGTTGTCCTTCCTATTAATGGCATCCATGTGTTTTCTATTTTTACTCAGGCTCAAAAAGGACAATATTTGTTTAACCACTGTTTTTCTTATACCACCCAATGTCTGAATGGCCCACTAAAGTTCACTTGTGTTGCAATGCTTGACTCCATTTTCAAATTTATAACTGGATATTTCTTTCTGTTCCATGATTAACAATGGCTCTTGAATAGGAATCAAAGAATCTGTACTTGAACAAAGCCAAACATTTAGCCTTTTCTGTCTCCTTCCGTACTTGAGAATAGTGGTCATTACTCCCAGCATGACCTGTTTCCCAGTTTTTGCTCACTGCCACTTTTTCCTTTGTTAAGGAAAGTTAAGGACTTACCATGGTCACACTCTTTAGGAAAATATTCAGATACTTTCACTTATCTCTGGTAACTTGTACTGTTGCTTAAGACATAGTAAGTACTTAATAAAAATTTTGAGTGATTGAATTAACACATAAATTGTCCCATAATCAATTTGTGACAGTTGCTGACAGTCTGCCAGCCTGTTGAGTAGGAAGAATAAAAGGAAGGATAAAGTAGTGTACATCACTTTCTGTAATGTCTTACTTTTATTTTGTCTCCATGTGTGTGTCTGTATATTTTTCCTACACTGCTGTATTGCTTATCTAGGTAAAAGTTAGGATAGGACGAAATTTGTATTTAATTATTTTATTTATCCCCAGTGCCATTTTGCCTCAGGATTGGAAGATTTTTAGAATGGAATCAATGAAAATACTTAGGCTATGTATTAATAACATATTAGTCCATTTCAGGACAAACCTGAATAAAAGAGTTTAGAGATCACAAAGGTGAGACTGAGGAAGGAAGGAAAATCACAACCTGCAATTTGTTGTGAAGGGTCTCTCTTAGAATCTACTTGTGGATTCAAAGTAAATACTTGACATCAGTGAGTTGAATGGTGAAATAAACAACTCAATAACCTGGCTTATTTGACACTGAAAATTTTTAAATGCTGTTCTTTTCCTGAATTTAATTTTCTTTTTTCTCCTACTATAGCACCTAAACACATTTTCTGAACATAGTGCTTGAAACATGATTGATCTAATTTGCTTGTCTTATTTCTTCTCCTTCTGAGGCACTAGAATATGGAGGAGATATCAAAAATACATGCAAGTGAATAGAAATTTTAAGGCCCTTACTTCTTGCTTGGTACATGAGAAATCATCACAACCACACATATAGTTATGTTGAACTATGAAGGCTCAAAAAGAAAAGACATCTAATGACCTCTAAAATAATGTTGAAAGTACAACCATAATTATTATAACTTCATAATGCAATATTTTGAAAAGAAATTAAATAAAACAAAATGAAAGCCAGTAATATATACTGTTACTATGAAAAAATTACAGTGTATGGGAATATACATGAGATGGCTGCATCTGATAAATCTTTAAGTCAAGTTATTAAAAAGGTAAAATGACAGTTCCATAATAAAAGAGTGAAATTTTGTCATTTTCAATAACATGAATGAAACTGAAAATTATTATGGTTAGTGATAACCATATTACATGAACTCACTTATATAAAGAATCTAAAAAAGATGATCTCACAGAAGTTGAGGTTAGAATGGTGGTTACTAGAAGCTGGTGGAGGGGAGAAAAGAGGAAAGTCTGATCAATGGGCATTTAGTTACAGTTAAATAGGAACAAGAAGTTATGTGCTATTGCACAATGGGGCAACTACAGATGATAATAAAATTCAGTAAACTGCAAAAGATTAACAAATTTTGAAAGTTTTCATCATAAATGATAAATGTTTGAGGAAACATAGATTTTCATTGAAACATACAATGTATACATTATCAAAACATTACAGGTACCCCATGAATATGTATAATTTTTATGTCTTTATGTATCAGTTAAAAATAAAAAGGTAGAATGATCAATAGAAGCAAAAAAAGAGAAACACATGTATTTGGAAGAATTTAAATTTTAACCTTGAAAGTAGATGCACTTTAAAATCAAATTTTAAGGATGGGCAGGCTTTCAGAAGGCAGAGTGGGGAGCTGGTGTTCAAGGTAAAAGAAACACAAATCAAAGGCTTTTGGGAGGACAAGTTGCTGTCTTGTATAAATATCAGGCAGAAGTGCTCCTTGACGGTGAAAATAAACCTTCCCATTTTGTCTTAGCAGATAATTAGACAGATAGGTCACTAGGGAAAGCCTTAAATGTCACAATGAAGAATTTGTCTCCAATGTAGTAGATAGTGGGGTGCCCTGGAAATGTGACATGGCATGATGGGAACTGTTGTCTTTGTAGTCTGGCTATTCAAAGGAAAGGTGCCAAACTGCTGAGTCAAGGAGGGGGAGCAGAAAATGGGAGGGGGATATAAAAGAGACCATGTGGGAGATCTAACAAATAATTGAATGTTTAGAAAACTGGAAGTAGAATTAGAGGTGATTATTTTACCTCTTCCATGCTCTCGCCCTAAAAACAATTTTGATCACTGGCTCAGTAGATGGACAAATGGAGACCTTCACAATAATTCTTAGACTCATTCTTCTTTGCTCTGTTTTCTTTTGACTATATACTACAGTCAAGTCAATTTTCACAGGGCTTTATGACTCTTGACTTCAAAACTGCTGTCCTAGTAGCGTACTGGATCACTGTCTGCTTTTAAGCTCCTAGTTCTCACTAAAGACTCAAGTACCCACCTGATGTGAAGCAGTTCTTCCAGGGCCCTCACACAACATGAGTCAACCTCTGACTCCAACAATGGTACTTCCAGAACAGCACTCATGGCACACTTCATTTGTCTACCTTTCAGCCTTTTTTCCAATATAACATCAGATCACAGGGAGAGACAGTGTGTGCTGCCCTCCGTCAATCCTAGGACATAATAATGCAGCCCTTGGTCAGGAGCAGATATGTAATGTGTGGTGAAGGAATAAATAAACAAAAGTATGAATGACACCGTCATTGTGAGCCTGAGTCATTAGGAAATAAAGTTGTCATTTATTGAAATAGGAAGTTGAGAAGGCTCAGGAATTGGGGGAGAGACCAGTTGAGTTTTAGTACAGGTGAGTACCCGTAAATGTGAATATGAATTGAGGGCAGTGACAGCAATTTGGTACTGTCACCCACGGAAGGAGATAAGCCTAGAATATGGGAAGATTAGATAACGGAAGGAAAGGAAGGAGACCAAGTGAAGACTGGAAGAAAAGAAAAGAGTTGTCAATAGGATGCTAACAGTTTTCTTGATGAATTATGAATGATCCCATTGATTTAAGCAGAGTTAAATAGTGTTTTGAGGTATAAGGAAAAATATTTAAATGAATTCAAAATTGGGATGATTCTTTCAATAATTATGCAAAGGGAGGAAAATTTTAAAATTCTTTGATGTAGTAACAGTACTGAGGATTTTGTTTTCAGCTCACAACCTTTGAATTAGATCCAGATTTTCAGCCAGAGCAAAATTACTCTGCAGAGTGGGACAAGTTACAGATGTAAACAAATGGAAGAATTGATGGAACGAAGCCTCAGAGAGGGGAAAGATTGAGAACCCACTGAAGGACTGCCCAGGGAAAAGAAGTAGTCCAAAAGGAGAAGCACAAAGGCAGAGAGTGATGGAGATAAAGTGAGGAAGAGGAAAGAGAGAGTATAAATTGTGTATGTTTTCCTCAAAACTGCACGAGCTGATGTTCACTAAAAATTCGGAGAGGGGTGAGATTTAGTATTAAAGCTTTAAAAGAGTAGAAAAAGTAGAAATAGCTATGAAAATGAGGTAAACTAACAATACATTTAAGGAATAAAAATATGTAATAATGAAGGTCTATTTGGGTTTAAAAGCAAAGAATCACCATAGATTCAATGATATGACTTGGTTTTTTTCCATTAACAGTGTGCAACAAGAAGGGTGGTTAGGGACAGAGATACGATATTGGTGAATGGGCTTCTAGATCAGATATGCCATACAAGGAAACAGAGGGGCTCCATTAGCTTAGCCTGTGGTCAAGGTTCTTCCTCCTAATGTAGGAACCAATGGAGAGAAAGTCACTGGCATCAGAGATCAGAACACAAGCTTTGTTACTGTTATGGCTGAATTAGACAATACAGCTGGGAAATCCCTTATCTAAGTATTTCCTCCACTGAATCAATGACTTACCCACATACCATAGTGGAGCTGAAAAGCTGACCTTACTGCCTGGTAGAGAAGAAAAGGCTGCACCCTTAACTCAGGAGAGGAATAAAAGACTGACCCATACATGCTCCGGTTCTTCCCCCAAGCCTACCAGTCATATGATTGGCAGTCACACCTCCTGTGGAGATGTGTCTGCAAGAGGCTATAGAGAAGAGGTCCCAAGTATTCTCCCAACACTTTCCTCCCAGGAAGCACAAATTCCTGCCCCTCTGTGAGAAAGCCATAACTGCAGAATAGGCATTCCTTCCTACTAGACCACAGTGTTATTGAAGTGAATGACCACATGTCCTGCTGGTAGAACCAAAAGTGAAGTCATCAGGTATAAAGAAAAAGTCAAAGAACAACAACAACAACAAAAAAAGAGTCATAATAAAAACATAGAACATATTGCCTAGAAGTGGGAAAGGTAATGAAAGAACTGTGACAATTAGTACAATGCCAGTTTGAGATTATGCTGGTAGAGGGTAGAGTTGTTTCATGAGATGAGTTATACAGCACGTCTGAGTGATGCGGTGGGCAGAGCAAAGTGACGATGCTTCAGATTGAAAGTAAGGGTCTATGAGTCCAGGAAGTGAGGACAATCTTTACCATAGATGTTGAAACTGCTGAGCATAATGGTAGGCTGCTCATTATAACCTGGAAAACAATTTTGAGACATACGATGCTTGGGCCATCTTCAATTAAATTCAAATATCTGGGGGGAGCACTATTGGAGAATCCATTTTTTAAAGCTTCCCTGGTAATTGTAACATGTAACCAGAGTTGAAAACCACAATGTCTGACAATGGTGACAGGAAGACGAGGGTGAAACAAGCACTAAAGAGAGCGATGAGTGCAGGATGATGTCCTGAAGACAGAACACAGACAAGGACAGGAAAAGGGCAATGGTGGGCAAGAAGAGCTGGGAAGATAACTGCATGGGGCAACGGAGCTGCAGCCTGAAAAGTGGCAGTAAAACTAATATTATATTATGGCTCAACCTATCAGGTCCTAAAAGTCAGGGGATGAAGAGAAAGAGGGAAAAAGGAGTGCAGAGGAGGTATGGTTTGTGTCTTCATTTAATGAAAGAAGAGCGACAGAGAGAAATGTATGGAAAAGTAAGGTTGAGTGGACCTCTGAGGTGAGGACAATACTATATTGTTAAGCACGGATGCAGGAATATATAAGAACTGGAAAAGTAGGGTGGCAAGAGCCAGAAATGAAGGGCAAGTGGAAAGTTTCACCAGATCCAGCTGCAGGACACTGCAGAGGTATCAGAGCCAAGAGAAGGGGGCAAGAAGATTGAGCAGGAAAGCCAACAATCAGAGCCAAAAAAATTGAGCCAGGGTGCTGTAGCCAAGAACAGACAGTTAAAGCAGAGCTCAGCACTTGCCATACCTGATGTGGAGCCAGAGGGACATGGTCAGAAGGGTGTTCCCTCATGGGACAGCTTTCTGGCCTTCTGAGGCTGCAGGCTGAGATGGACACACTTTCCCCACCCTTTCTTTCCCCTGTATCTTTTATTTATATATTTATAAACAAAGAAAACCCTCCTAAAAATGAAAAAAATAAAACAAGTGGGGAAAAACACTAAAAAAATGTTGAGATTGGAGACAGATTTGAGTGTTAGGCTGAAAATCTTGAGCAGAGTGTATTAGTTTCCTAGGGCTGCTGAAACGACACACCACAAACAGGGTGGCATTAAGCAGGTGAGATCCACTCTCTTGTAAGAGTGGAGACAAGACATCTGAGCTCTCAGTGTCTCCAGCATTGTGAGGGCTCTGAGAAGAGCCTGCTCAGTGCCTCTCAGCATCTGGGCATCATTGCAGTCCTTGACAGTCCTGGACTTGCAGATAAGCATCCCAACCTCTGCCTGCCCTCACATGCCATTCTGTGTCTGCCTCTCCCCATTCTCATAATGTATCAGTTGTGTTGAATCGGGGCCCACCCTACTCCAGAACCTATTGCCTGTGCTATCACTCTTATTTCCAAGCCTGTACCACTGAAAACAGACACAAGTATTGGGGCTTAGGATTTGAATATCTCATGTGGGAGGACACAATGTAGTCATTACCAGAGGATTTGTTAGGTAAAATTAATGAAAGGACTTAAAGAACTATGCAGTTTGGAGTCATGCTATGATCCTTCGGCTGGAATGATCCTACTTAGTAAGATATCACAGATGAACTGTGGTTTTTAATGAAGGAATAAGAGACATTTGATGATCCAATATATATTTTCATAATTTTATGAACACAAAAATGTCCCTACTTCATTTATATTATTTTCTAGCCTTGTGTTTGAAAGCATCTGAGATACTATTTCCTTTTATAATGTTTCTTAAAAGTGTGGTCCCCAGACTAGGCTTATCATATCAACTGAAAATTTGATGGACATACACCCAAGATGTTGTGGGTATATGTTTGATGGAAACTCTGGGGCAAAGCCACTATCTGTTCTTTTATGAAGCTTCCTATTGTGTTTGGTTTGAAAACCAGGTGATCCCGGTAAAAGATCCTTGCCTGAATTGGGGGAAACAGCTATTAGGTGAGGGTTGTGTTTATTTTGGTTGTTATACTTTATCCTGTACAGCTTGTGTCTTGAAGAGTTTGATTAATACGGAAGATAATCTTAGTAAACTATTATCCAGAATTCATCATAAAATTTTAAAAATATCTTTCATGTGTTTAGTATTTAGAAAAATGTCTTATTCTGTAGAAATTATTATTTGAGAACATTCTGGAACTCGTATCTTTCACTGAAGTCTGCTGATGGTTTTAATGCTTCACATCTTCAGATAATTTTACTGCCAATAAATCCTTGGCCTCACTTCTGTTTGCTATATGCCAGGTACCCTGTATGCTTCATATATTAAGTGATGTAATTGAATTCTTACAAAAATCTTAACATAAATATTGTCATCACTCTTTTAAGAATGAAGAAACAGAGACACCAATAGGTAGGTTCTGAATTGCCCTTTACACAGTATTCACAAAAAACAGATGTCAAATCTGATTTGACTGAAAAGTCCATATTCCTTCAACTACATTACTTTGCTTCTATTTAGAAACCTATATTGCTGCCTAAACCAATTACTTTGCCTTTCCAAATTCTCTTTTCTCATCTAAAACAAATGCAAAAATATCAGGGGCTTAGGATGGGGCCAAAGAAGTCATTGACTTCTCGCTGGTCTCTAGCCCATAGATTCCTCTGAGATAAAAATTTGGCTAATAAAATAAAGCATCTAATAAGGTAACAAAAGTTGTGATTCATGTAGGGTTCCACATTGTCCTTCTTCTAATGAATGGAAAACCTAGCTGACTTTCCAATTTTGCCTAGTGTTTCCATTTCCATAGGAATAACCAGACCTAAATATTCTTGAAATTTGATGGGAATGTTAACACAATCATTAAACTTGTTCATTAATGCCTTCTCTGGAATTCAAACAGGGTTTATTTAAAAATTGCTATGCATAAGAAAAGATTTTAAGTATAGTAAAATTTAGTGTTTTAAACATCATGAATTCAGAACACAACAAATTATTTAAACAAAGCAATTTCCCTACCAGATCGTGTGATTATTATTCTCAAGGGCAGTGAAATATAATTTGGTGAGTATTTATAGGCCTTCTATGATGTCCTACATATTGTAGATTTCAAACAATTTGCTAAATGCATGAAAGGGAAAGCAAGAAAGCTAAATAGTGCCTTCTGATGGTGAGGTGGGAAGTGGAAAAATGCAATATGTGTTTTGGGTATTTTTTTTTTCTCAGTGGTTGGAAGACCTGATTTTGATGTGTTTTATGTTTTGGTATCCTGCTGTGGCTATCTTTACTCTTGACTATGCTTAGATGTGCCTTAGGATTATAAAAAGCAATGGAAGGACAGAGATTTGAGGTGCCCTGGAAGATCAAACATTGGCCTCACAAGCCACTCAGAATGATTACCAAGCCCTACCCCAATTTCTCACTGGAGGTTGCTTTGTTGCTATGTGCTAGAGAGGGCAATGGTGCCAGTATCCTATCTGTCTCACCTTAGTCAATAGATTTGAATCAGTAATACAGACATTGTTTTAATAAGGATGTAGAATTACATTTGAAAGTCATTTTTAAAAATTTTTGTAGAGAAATATCCTTTAAGTAAAAATGGTAAATATATATTATATCATTGGATCAATCTACAGACATGATCAGTTAGAATCAATTTCCTAAGGATTATCTTTTCATAGAAATTTACCATATGTACAGTAATACCTCATCAGATTAGAGTTGTTCAGCTGTTCAGAGCAGGTAATATATAGTGGAATCACTTCAAATTATGAGACCTACAGGGAAGGAGTAGTAACTAACAGAATAATCCTTTATTACTATACCTTTACACTTTGTCAGATATCTTTTGAGAAGTCTCCCCTGATGACAATGTCTCTTTCTCATCTTGAAGCAAGCACCCGTGTGCCCTCTAAGCCATAGAATCATGTGCATGGGTCCCTTGAGTCCCTTGCTCTCCTCCCTCAGGCTGATGGAGTCAGAGGGGCATTAGAGCCAATGCAAATAAAAGCTGACTCTGTAGCCTGAGTTCTTTAGAAAATAGAGCCAGAATCAGGGATGAATATGCCAATGCTTTATTTGGAAGGTGCAGCCCTAGGACAACTTAGGTGAGAAAAGACAGAATTGAGGCTGAGGCTTCTTTCATGGGGAAAGAAGCATACAGCATTGCCTGTTACCCAAAAAGAACAGCATGTTGCTGAGCAGTTATGTGGATCGTCGTGTGGGATTTCTGTGGACAGTGTGCAGAATGATTCTGGATATGAGTCTGGCTAATTTATTGGAAGGAAGAAGTGGCATTCAGTTAAAACTTGCTTCTTGGAAATCAAACTGTCCCGTACTTCTCGGGTGCCTAGTCTGGGTACTTAGGCAGCCTGATTCTATGCCCACCAATGTGAGGCTTCTTTTAAGTCTGAAAGTGGTCCATTGGTGTCAGGAATCTTTGCACATGGCTGGCCACTCTGACTGCATGGGGGCAGTTGAAAAAGAAGAGAAAGCTTATCATTGCTAGAATGAGAGATATGACATCTCTGGAGACAGTTGTGCTTGGAGCAGTGAGTGAAAATATGTAATATTTATATATGAAATGATACCCTTTTTCAAAACTCAGAATAAGGACTTGAATTCTGCTTTCATTTTGAGTTACCCTCTTGGATGGATGAGACATAAAACCTAGAATCTTCGGGATTAACTTTTTAGACACGTGATCAGAGGAACAAATAAATTCTATATGTAGAAGAATAAAGCAAGCAGGGGGACTGGAGCAGTTGCTTAGTGGTTATGGCACCTGTCTGGCATGCGTGACAATGGGGGTTCCAACCTCTTTAACTCCTGATGTGGCCCCTTCTTATTTATTCATTTTATCCAACCAAAAGCAAACTATTAATTTATATCATAGTTCTCACAATTGCAAATTCTCACAATTGCAGGTCAAGGCATATACTATCATAAGAACTGCAAGAGGTCAAATGATTGCTAACAGATCTTAAAAGGAACAAACTCAGTATTCAAACACTTTCACCAGAATCTTACGCCTGTGCTCTTTTTAGTATTGCATGCATTCTTTCTCAAAATCCACCATACAGGGTTGGAGCGGTGGCTTGGCAGTTATGGTGCTTGCCTGGCATGTGCAAGTACACGAGTTTAAACTCCAGCACCATGTACACAATGAAGTGTCTGAGGAATGAAAGTCACATGAAAATCTAAATGAAAATTGCTCCTCTCTTTCTCTCTCTCACACTGTCCCCTCTTTCTTTAAAAAAAAATGCACACATGAGGAATAGAACCAAGAAGGATTAGAATTAATTGAGATACACTAGTTTTAACTGAGGTCAATTTCTAAATTTTGTTTAGCTTTCAAGCATGTCATAATTTTAATGATTGATTTTAATTTACAGTTAATTCTCCTTTATATGTTGCTGATATTTTTGGATGAATATTAGTATAAAATACTTGATCCCTAGATAGCTTCTTTCTGTTAACCAATATGTCTTAGAGATAATTTTTCAAGATCAGGTGTTGTGCCTTCAAGTAGCGCAGCCTAATTTTAATATTGGTCTAAACAAGCTCTAATCAAGAAGATAAATATGTCTCAAAAATCATGCAAAGCATTCTGAATTCAAATAGAAATGATACTTGGATTATCCACACCACCTTTTTCCATTTATTTAAAACCTGAATATATATGCATTTTTGTGTCTGTATTTATATACTCTCCTATGTACATTTAAATATATAAAATAGATGTTCACATATAAAAATGCATTCACATACAGACGTATACATATAACATTTTAATGAGTTCGTAATTCCCTATAAGGGGATATGACTGAAAGAAGTTTTCATTGCTAATCAGTTGTAATCAAGGCAGAAATCTTTACTTAAGAAAATTAACAATGACTATTGAAAAGTCTTAAGCACAGTTCTTGAATGTACAATCTGTTTCTTCTTTACTGCAGACATCAGAATACATTTTTTCCTTAAGCACAACACATGAAGACATAAAGAGCTATGATGATGTATATTGAGATAAAAATAAATCAATTTCACTTAGTTATCATCATGTTTGTATTTCACTGTGTTGGACTTAATGAGTAGGGCTGCTTTTGAATTTTGCCTGTCTTAAGAATGTATGTTTTATTTTTCCCCTGAGGGTGTGCAGTTTTTCTCTGCATATTTCTATTTTATTTTGTAAGAAAACATTTTTATTGGAGTATATAACATACACACAGCAAAGTGCTGAAATCATAAGTGCTTAAACTGCTGAGTTTATGCCAAGTGGCTTGTCAATCATTACAGCATGCAGAAGCCTTCTTTCTAACTTTCCAATTCCTTTCTCTCCACAAATAACTGCTATCTTCATTTTATTAATGCAGATTATTTTTATGGTGTTGAATTTTCTATAAATGGGACTACTAATTATGTGCACTTTAATGCATATTTATATTATAATATTCGTTCATGTTGCATATAGCAATATTTCAACATTTTATGGTATTTCAATGTATGAAACTGCCTTATTTATTGTTCAACTGTTTATAGACATTTGAAAGTATTCTAGATTTTTGCTATTACAAATAATGCTATTATGAATATTCTTTTTGTCTAGTAATTCTACATCCTTGCCAAAAGGTGACATTTCCCATCACTTTTACATTCAGGTATTTAGGTGGTATATAGTAGTATTACATTGTGTTTTAATTGGCGTTTTCCAGACAACTAAGGATATTGAATACCTTTTCAAGTATTTGTCCATTTTTAAAGTTCAGATTATCTTTTTATTATTACTTATAGGAGTGCTCTACATCTCTGTACCATAAGAATTTTTTTTCAGATATTCTTTCCACTCTGGTTATCTTTGCAGTTTCTTAATTTTTTTAATGAACAGAATTTCTGAATTTTGATAATATTTAACTTGTCAATCTTCTTTTTGTGCATGACCTGTTTTTAATAAGTTCTTCTTTACCTAAAGGTCAAAGATGATTCATTCATCCTATTATCTTCTGGAAAATTATTGATTTACATTTCACTTTCGGATCTATGATGTATTTAGAATTAATTTCTATGTTAAGTAGAAGTTGTAGAAGTCTTTTCCATATGGCTATTACATTGATCCTGTGTCATTCCGGCAAATATCCTTTCTCCCATTGTATTTTTATCTTATTTTAGACTGCTCTAACAGCATACTACAGCCTGGTTGGCTTATAAACAATACAACTTTGTTCCTCATGGTTTTACAGGGTGAAAGTCTGTGACCAGGGTGCCAGTGTTGTAGGGATCTGGTGGGGACCCTCTTTCAGGTCACAGACACATATATTCTGTTTCATTCTCACAGAGCAGAAAGCAAGCAAGAGTACCCTTTGGATTTTCTTTCTCAGGGCAGTGTTTGAGTCAGCTTTATCATCTCTATCACCAAAATATCTGACAAGAACAATTTTAGAGGAGGGAAAGTTTATTTTGAGATCAGAGGTCTTAAACCATAGATGGCCTACTCCATTCTTTGGGGTCTGGAGTGAGGCAGAACATCAAGCAGAAGTGTATGGCGTAGGAAAGCAGCTGCGAACATGGCACCAGAAGCAGAGAGAGAGAATGCTCTGCTCAATAAGGACAAA
This sequence comes from Aplodontia rufa, assembly GCA_004027875.1. NCBI lineage: Eukaryota > Metazoa > Chordata > Mammalia > Rodentia > Aplodontiidae > Aplodontia > Aplodontia rufa. Next base: position 80,584 of record PVKS010003566.1, read on the forward strand.
ACATAAACCCCCAAAGAGCACCTCGCCCTAACCTACCTCCTCCAGTCACACCCTACCTGCCTACAGTTACCAGTTCATCCTTATCAGTAGATTAACACACTGAGTAGGTTAAAACCTCTCAGAGCCTGATCATTTCATCTCTCAATCTTCTTGCACTGTCTCATACATGAGCTTTTGGGAGACACCTCATATCTAAACCATAGCAGATACTAATACCGTTCTGGAAGGAATACGTCTGCTCTCACTGCCTAATTACCTCCCCAAATGCCTTGCCTTCTAATAACATCACATTGCAGGTTAGAATCTTAACATATCAATTTTGGGGATACATAACATTCAGTCTACTGCAACTGTAGTGTCACTTTATTGAAAATCAGGTGACAACATCTACATGAGTCTGTTTTATGTCTTCTATGTTGCCTCATTGCTCTATTTGTCTACTTTTTAATTAATGCCACCATATTGTTAAACTATCAATAAGTCTTGAAAACTGATAGTCCAACTTTGCTTTCATTAATACTTTTTAACTACTGCTGACCCTTTGAATTTCCGTATGAATTTTATAATCTATTTCTCTTCCCCTAAAATAAATTGATGGCAGCTTTAAAATTTGGTATTGTATTGAATTTATAAACCAGTTTTGCAGAAATTGGCATTTTTATGATATTAAGTTCCATATATATATGTATATATTTAAAGAGAGAGAGGGATAATGAGAGAGAGAGAAAGAGAATCAATTTTATTTAGTTTTTCTTGTGATCTTCATTGCTCTGATACTTTGTTGTGTATGTGGTGCTGGGGTTCAAACCTCTGTCCTCATCCGTGCCCAACAAGTGCCCTAACTACTGAGCCACCACTCCAGCCCCTCCATATATTTTTAAATTTCCTACCAATAACATATTTTTTTAGATTTTAGCATAGAAACTTCTACCTCTTTTATTAAATTATGAGCTATGTGTTTGATTTTTATATGCTACTGTAAGTAGTTTCTTACCTTAAATCCTCTAGCTTTTCATTGTACATTTACAGAACTATAATTTATATTTGCATATTGACCTTCTATCTAGCAGATTTTCTAAAAGTGATAAAATGCAAGCAATTATTAAAATGCCTGACTTGTGATGAAAGGCTGGAATGAACCAATGTGTGTGTGCATACTCACATATGTGCTGAATATTTGTGAGAATATGACTATTTTAGAAGTACAGAGATATAAAATTTTAGAGAAACTAAAATTGGTCTAATATTTTAATATTTGGCTTTTTTCTCTTATCCTTGAAATGTACTGTATTTCCATTTTTAAAGTTTCTCACACACACACACACACACACACACACAAATCCTCTAGCTTTCCTTATTAAAAAGCATTCTATTCTGCTTTTTTGTGTGAGAATTTTTATGACATTGTCTTGGATTCTTTTTTAAATGACTTAAATGTTGATCTTCAAGTTCCTTCATTTCTGTTACCTAAATTTCTACCCAGCACCTACACTTCTATCTGTAAATGCCTATATTATTAAATTTATGTCAATTTTATTCAATAGCAGATTTCCCTAAACAGATTCCCTAGTCTGGCATTTCCTTTTAATGTCAACCTTAAATGATATGAAACTGAAGGAAAATTCCTGACAAATAATATTTGAGGAAGCTTGGTACTCGAGGTGAGTGGAATTGTTGTGGGTGTGATGTGATATGTTTAATAAGAACATACCTGACAGCGGTTTTAATAGAATTTAAGACTTTGAGACAAAAGAAAGTTCTTTTGAACATTAGAAAGACCAGAAATAGCAACAACTTTCCTCATATTTTCCATTACACATTTCTATTTTATTTTCATGTAAGACTTAAAACTTTGCTTTTCTTTAATTTGTTATAATTTTCTACATCGGTCAGAGTTGCTCAATGGACATTTACCTCTCTCTTAAAATACAAATTTCACACTTGGCATTTTAAGGATGTGTGACAACTGGAAAAGCTGGAAATGTTAAGGGTCATGTGTTTATATTTAGAAAAATACAATAAGGTCAAAAAGTAACTTCTTGTAAATATTGCTTTTTTGAAAACTCTGTGATTTTTGTGGTTAAAAGTTTTTTATTAAAATAATAGCTTGAATATACTTATGATGAATTAACTTTTAAACCCAAGAAAAATCTCAACTAATGTTTCAAAACTTCCCTAAAATATTTTAAAGTTCATTAGTTACAATTTAGTTTTAGAGTCAATAAGAAATGTCTAACTGAATTCTAACGTGGTTGGCTTAAATAAATGAGGTAGAATGATAAAGCAACCAATGGATTTGTCATCCTATATCCCGACTCCAGTGACCAAAAGAAAACAGAGCAACACAAGCTGAAAATGAAGGAACATGTCTACACACTTACGAAAAATCACAGGGAATTTCAGCAATCCAAAACACCAACCGAAGGGAGCTAAGAAAGGCTGGCTGGCAGCTACATCTGTTGTGAAATCAGCGTGGTAAAGACAGAGACACTGGCTAATAAATCCACATGCATTTGGGGTCCACTACAGAAAAGTGAGCACCTCAGCTTTCCAAAGTCAGTCATCAAGGTAAATAATCCCCCTGAATGTTTGCATTATTCCTTCTTTTTGAATGATCATCTCTAATTTGTCCTCTATATTCCTTAAATGAATTCCTGTATTTTTTTATACTTTGTGACTTTCTTATGCTACACCAGGGAGAAGTCCAACTGTCCAAGGTTTTGTTTTGTGTGTATACACACACACACACACACACACACACACACACACACACACATAAATATATATATTTATTTTAATTATATATATATATATATATAGTTAAAATGCACTAATTAAAATAATTGAGAGCAGTAGAGTAGAGCAAGCAGATATAGATACAGGAATCACTGTGGGATATTTGTACGTGGACATAGAATAATTTGGTTGATCCTATTCCCCAATCTTTCTCTTGCCCTCCTCCTATTTTCCTGAGATTCCTCCTTTTCTTTACTTTTTTCTTTTTTAATTTTATCCCCCTCCTCTCCCTCTCATCCACTCAACCTCCCTCCCTCCCTCCCTCTAACTTCTACATATGAGAAAACATTTTACCCTCAACTTTCTAAGCCTTGCTTATTTCCCTTAGCATGATTTTTTTCTACTTTTATTTACCCACAAATGGCATAATTTCATTCTTTTTATGTTGATGAAAAACTCCATTGTATGTGTATACTACATTTTCTTTATCCATTTGTCTGTTGATGGATATCTGGACTGGTGTCATAACTTGGCCATTGTGAATTTCTCTGTTATACATATTGTAAGCATGTGTCAGACTATAGCTGATCTACAATCAGCATGGAGTGGGATATCTGGGTCATATATGATAATTCTATTCCTAGTCATTTGAAGAATCTCCATACTGCTTTCCAAAATGGTTGTATTGGTTTATAATCCCACTAAGAAATGATAAGTGTATCTTCTTTCAACATCCTGTGAGAAATTGTTATATTCTTGATGATTTCTGTTCTAATTGGAGAGAGATGAAATCTCAGAGTAGTTTTGATTTGCATCTCCCTGATTACTAAAGCTAAAGCTATTGAACATTTTTTCATATACTTGTTGGCCATATGTAGACCTTATTTTGAGGAATATCTATTAAGATCTTTTGCTCATTTATTCATTGGGTTGTTAGTTTTATTGGTGTTAGGTTTTTTTGAATTATTTCTATAATCTGGATATTAATCCCCTGTCAGAAAAGGAGCTGGTAAAGATTTTCTCCTACTCTATAGGCTCTCTCTTCACACTTTTGTTTCCTTTGCTGTGAGGATGTTTTTTTAAATTTGATGCCATCCTACTTACAGACTCTTGGTTTTATTTCTTAAGCTTAAGAGTCTTTTTAAGGAAGGTGGAGCCTGTGCCAATATGTGGGAGTGTCCAGCCTATGTTTTCTTCTAGCCGTTGCAAAGCTTCTGGTCTAATTCCTGGGTCATTGATTCACTTTGAGTTGAATTTTGTGACGGCTAGAGACGGGGACCAGGTTTCATTCTTCCACATATGGATATCCAATTTTCCCTGAATCGTTTTTCAAAGAGGCTATCTCACCTCCAGTGTATGTTTCAACAGCTTTGTCAAGGATCAAATGATTGTATTTATGCAGCTTTGTTTGCTTTCTATTCTATTGCATTGGTCTTCATGTCTGTTTTTATGTCAGCACCATGAAATATTTGTTATTATAACTCTGTGGTATAATTTTTTTTTTAGAGAGAGAGAGAGAGAGAGAAAATCAACTTTACTTATTTTTTCATCTGGCCTTTGTTTCTCCAAAACTTAGTTGTGTTATGTGGTGCTGGGGTTGGAACCTGGGTCCTTGCACATGCAGGGCAAGCACTCCAACTGTTGAGTCACCGCTTCAGCTCCTTCTGGTATAATTTAAGATCAGGTATTGTGATGCACTCAGTTTCACTGTAATTTTTCAGGATTTTTTTTTTTTTGCTATTTTAGATCTTTTATTCTTCCAAAAGAATTTTTAGAATTGTTTTTCTAGTTCTGTGAAGACTGACATTTGTATTTTGATTGAGGACTGCATTGGATCCCTCCATTGCTCTCGGTAATATGTCTGTTTCAACATTATTAGTCTGTCTACTGTGAACATGGTAGATCTTTGCATCTTCTAAGGACTTCCTCAATTTCTTTCTTTAATGTCCTACAATTTTCTTTGTAGAGGTCTTTTACCTCCTTAGTTAGATTTATTCCCAAATATTTCTTCTCACCCTCATTTTTTTTTCTTTTTACAGCAGGTGAAGCTACTGTGAATTCAATCATCTTGATTCATTCTCAGCAGACTTATTCTTGGAGTGTAGGAAATATATTGTTTCGCATATTGATCTTGTATCTTGCAACTTTGCTAAATTTATTTATCATATCTAGAAGTCTTTTGGTGGAGTTTTGTTCTTCTAAGTATAGGATCATGTCATCAGCAGACAGAGATAATTTGATTTCTTTTCCTATCTGTACCACTTTAACTCTGTCTGAGTGCTTTAGGTCTAATAGAGCTACACTTATATTTAATTTGCTAGGTGTTGCCTTACTTTTGCAGTAATGGTAGAAGTTTCAAAGGTCATCTATCTGTAGACCTTTCCTTGCTCTGAACTTTGATCATTTTACTAGGGGAAATTAAGATATTGGAGATCTTCCTGGCATTATACTTGCTTCCTGAGATAGCTCACTCTTGGAATTGTGAGATATCTATCATGAGATTCTCTTATTTGTTTCCATATGTACCACATGAGTGGAAACTTCTCCTATTGATTACATGGATAGACTCCTTTCCAACCTCTTAGTACTTGTACTGACTTCTAGCTTTTCTCTGTCATTATTCTGATTTGGTTATTTCTACAGCTGAGAATAGGGCAGATGAAGAAAACATACTGAATTTCTTAGTTGATTCAACCATATTCTCATAGTTTTCTCTACATATTTTCCAATTTATTTTATGAATCCACAAGAAAAAGCTTATAAAATTCTGGACAGTGATAGGTCAAAAACAAAAGTACAGAACATTCTTAGTTTTCTGTGCAGAAATTCATCAAATATTTGTAATGGTTTAATATCCTTAAACCTTAATCTATGGACTCAAGGATGGTTGAATATTAGAAATAGTAATAATAAAATTATAGAATTGATTACATGATTATGTTGCTATATCAAATGACAGAAACTATATGATCCTCTAAGCTGATGCTAAAATGACAATTAAAAAACTGAATATTTATTCTGTGAGTAAAGGTTACAGGATTCTGAGGATAGCATAACATTATTAATATGGAATAAAATAAATAAATGTCAGGAACAGACTAGGAAATCTTGTTTCTGTGTTTGCATTTACCATGTTATGATTAACATAATTCAAAGCAGTGGATAAAGAATATCATTGATAAGTGTTTTTTGTTGGTTTAGTATTTGAAAATGTACAGACCTATCCTATACCATGTACTAACATGAATTAAATTTGTTGTTAAATGACACAAAATTATAGGAAAATATAAGTTATTATTCATCTACATTAGAGTAGGGACAGCTTTTCTAAACATAAAAATATGGAAGAAAACATTAAGGAAAATAAGTACATTTGATCATACAGAAGACTAAATGATAATCTGGAAAAAAATATTTGCATCAAGGAAAGAATTCACAATCTTAATACATGAAGAGTTCTTTCAAATCAATAAAAAAAAATCTCCAAAAGGAAAAACAACAAGGACAAAAACAAACAACTGAAAAGAGAAGAAACCCATAATTGCCAAAAGTGTTATAAAAAGAACTTTACTGAACTCATGGTCCAGTGTTACTAAGCAACATTACAATCACAACCTTCTTGAACAAAGATGCCAGTGAGAATGCCCTGGCTTTACCCCAGTTAATATATGGATCTAGGTTGTCCAGGGCATTTGGTTTCTTTCTGACCAGTGTTAGATACCAAAGAGGAAAGTAAGTCCTGAAATTTTTAAATAAAAACTGATCTCTTAGCAACTCTAAATTCTTTATTATATAGGAGTGTGTACAGAAGTTTATAAAATGCTATAAAGGAGATAGGAGTCAAAAAGGTTGAACAAATAAGAGCTCATTTATCATGCTTCCTTTGATAATGATCCCTCCACATCTACACCTTGGTCATAGGGTTTTTTGGGTCTGTAGTGGAATTAGGGTGAAGGAATGAAATTGGAAGGGTGGAGAATTTCTGTTTAAAGCAGCTCTGAGTAATACACTGTCCTGACTCATCCTTGGACCAGGCCTTTGCCTGACTCATAGTTTATGGTTGGATGTCACCTGGCCAATAAGAAAATCCTTAGATGCCCTGCCAAATGGTCCTTGCTTAGTCACAGGCATGGGGGAAGGATAATTGAAGCAAGACCTCAGAAGTCTCTGTGAACTCCCCAAAAGCAAAATAGTAATCTGATCTTAAGATAAAAACCAAAAGACTGTCATGCTTATAATACAGACTGCCAATAATAAAATGGTGCACCAAGGTAAACATAAAACCCTATCAATGTCCTTAAAGAAATTAGTAGCTAAACAATACCTATGTATCAGAATGTTTAAGACTATTCTCAAGCATTATAAAATTATACAACAAATCATTTAAATACCCTTCAAGATTTTTTTTTTTTTACATTTTATCTTTCATAGCAAACAACCACATAGAAAGTTTGTGGAAGAGTAACAACTGATATAGTATCAAGAGCAAATCTCATGGAATATAGTTTGGTCATGTAGAATATATAAAGGAAGCACATACAACTTGAGTATTATGAAAAACAAGCTGTATAATTTCTTTCATCCTAACTGGCATATTTTTGGAGTATATATAGTGTGACTAATTTCAGAGGTCATTTTGACCTTTACTTTCCAGAGTATAAAGTATTATTCATTGGTTAAAAAAATAAAAAGTTCATGGTTTAATGGATACGGTGTCAGGGAATTGAAAAAATGAGAGTAAGCAAGAATACCCTGATTCTTGGACTCTCTGTTATAAATAATGCTCTCATTAAAATTCTGCTTTGGAAGAAAGGCAAGTCCATTAGTCTGGGAGCTAATTTTTACTGGCTCCTTAGATGTATGCATATTAAAAATTCAGGTTTTATAATTGCCAGTCATCAACCACCTAGTCAATGCTGTTCTTGGAGTTTTTAATTATTTACTTCATTTGCATAGACACTCCAATTTATGATCAACCATTTAGTTGTCAAGGGACAGTTTAGTAATTTTTCTTTTACATTTTTATTTATCCCTTTTGTATTCCTAGGAAAAGCTCTGAGTCAGATCTTGTACCACAGTGAGTCTTATTAGGAAATAAAAACTACAGCCATTTCCATGAGTACTATGTGGAAACCATGGTTACTGATAGAACTTGGGCAAATTGGGGTTTTATTAGAACAAATCAAGGCTCTACATCCAGTTAAAATATGCTTTCTCTGAGTCCAGCATAATGGTTTGGGTGAAAACATCTAACGGAACAGTGCACACCAATAGTGCTTATTTTCTGTGATTTACTCTTGGGAGTGGATCTTTTCAGGAAAATGTTAACAAAAATGGAATACCAAGAAAGGGAGAATAAAGTCATGTGCTATCATCCTAGAAAACAAATGATCTCTTGCTTAGAATCTGTGTTGTTATTTACATTTTTATGAATATAATTGCAAGATGACAAAAATTGAGTGACTAGCTTTAATGTCAGTGATTGTAGAAATGGATTCTGTATTCCAACCTTGTACTATAGAACATTTTTTTGTTATACTATATGACTTTTATACAAATTCATTGTAATTAAAACACAAGAGAGGGAAAGAGAGGGGGGAAGAGAGAGAGAGTGAGATGGGGAAAGGAGGAAGGAAGGGGGTTGAATTCTGTTTACAAAAGTATACATTTTTATAGCTTTGCATTCTCTTCTCCAAGTAAACACTGTCTCTCTAATTAAAATATTTCTTTGTCCCACTTACAGTTAATGAGTATTATATTTGGTAGGAATAGAGTGAAAGAGGGAGAGAGGAAGAGCTCAAAAAGCAAACACGTAAAAACACCACAATGACTTTATTTAGGGCATTTAATGGTATAAAAATCTTATTTCATCAAAAATATGTCAGAAGTCTTCTTGAACAGACTCTGATATATTTAATCCACATGATTTTACTTCTATATCATTATGATACCATCCTTGTAACTTTAGTTTTTTTTTCCAGAAAGGAATATACACACATACCTATCTACATAAAAATCTGTTTTGTCATCTTTACCTAAGTTTTGAGTGCAATTCATAAATTATTCAATAACCATATCTTAACTGCTTCACCCCTGATGTATAGAATGTGCACCTTCCATTCATCAAGTGGACAGATGTCCCGGATATTTTGGCTGTACAGATGCAGTAGAATAGATCCTCCCCCAAATCTAATCAAAACTGCCGTATAACATTTGATGTTCACAACGAAGGCCACTATTAAAAATGCCCGTTTCTATTGTGTGCCACCCGGTGTTTGAAACAATATACATATTTTCTAAAAACTGAGTGGCATATTGAAAAGACTTCATTTCCCACCCTAAGAAACAACTCAATTATTGAGCAAAACCATTGCTTTGTCTATCACCTGTGTTCTGCTACTGGCTTTGGCAGCAATAAAAGTGATTGATTTGCAATCATGGTGTCATTGCTCGCCCTCCCTCTGCACTATGTGGAGCTTTCTTCATACTGAACACTGAAAAGTTAATATGAATAGAGCCAAATCGCACCACCTGGAAAGTGGGGGAATTGATTACTGAGCTTTCCTGCACTGCAAGACTTCAGGGCCATTGTGTCCCATGCTCCTGATGTGTAATCTGCTGAAAAACCCCCAGAGAGCATAGTAGGTGAAGGACAACAGTGTAACAAAGGATGACACTTCTGGAAATTACAAAATCACTCCTTCCCCATGCAGACAAATGTAGTACCTGAAAATAATTTTGCCAGTTTTTAAACTGGAAATCAAAGAAAAATTTTGATTTATTTTCCTCTCTGATCTTTTATTTCCCTTTCCCAAATGACATCCATCTAAATCCATCCAATTATCAATATAAGTGTAATCATGCTCTATTTCTATAGATTGTCTTCTTTCTTGGGGTATCTTTATTCTTTATATTTAAAATATTTTACTGCAATTTTTCAGTTTAATATTTTTTCATGAAACGACATATATTCAATGTATTGGATTTCTTTCTGTAAATACTATTCTCTCCTAGGCACTGGCTGAGAAATACTTAAATGAGCAATTGTGCTTGTTCATAAAGAACTTGATATCAATAAGAAAAGAATAATAAGTATAATAAATAAAAGGAGGTGAGATGCAGTAAATGGAGGTCTGAATAAAGTTTGATGGGAATGTTTATTCAAAGTTGAATAAATGGTAGTGAAACGGGAGACCAGTGGAACAGCATCCTGGAGGAGACAGTGTTGTTCCTGAGCCTTGATGCTTGAGGGCAGAGGAAGAGCTGTAACAAGGCAGAAACAAGATTCAGCATGAGATGGTGCCTAGTGACAGTGCAGTCATTAGGTGTTTCCCCTGCTTGTAACTCAGGTGTCCTGGAAACTTGTGGGCAGGTAAGCCAGAAGATGTGTAAAGATTTCTTAGAGCTTAATTCTACAGGTGATGTGGAATTAACAAGGTTTAAGAACAGGTCCCTGTCTAGGAAGAGAAACCTGGTGACAGTGAGAAGGTGAACTTCTAATGCAAGGAGAATGACTCGAAGGTGATTTCTTTAGTTCCAGCAACAAATGATGACCTGCGCTAGTGCACCGGTGAGAAGAAAGCGTGCATTTGAGAATTAGCACAGGCATAGAGCTCAACATGGCATGTGATATTTCCAAAGGGGTGGACAGGCTTGGCGGGAGGAGTGGGTCAAGGAGAAGTTGAAGCATTGCCAGTGTGCTGGACTGTGTCAGAGTGATATTTCAAAGGCCAAGAAAAGTCTCCTAATTAAATGGAGATGAATGGAGGACTCATTACATCTGGCCTCTGGAGAAGGTTTCATATTTTAACCAGGCCCTCACATTTCAAGATGAATACAATTAACAGAAGAAATATATATTTACCTGTCAGTTATGCAAACTCAGATAATCTCTTTCTCTTATAGTCCCATACTGTGGAATATCTGGCATTTTCTAGCTTTCTCTCAGTTGCTTCTGAATCAGTCACGCAAACTTTAGTCCTCTTTAAGTATTCCGTTCTGAAATACTAACAGCTCCCCATATTGGTCTCTCCTGCCTTTTCCTCTTTATACAGCATTTTTCTTCACTTTGAAGAACTAGAATATTACAATGGACAAAAGACTTCCTACACTTCATTAATTTAAAATTATTTATTTTTTGTACCAACTATATTTGCCACGGGTCTAAGTCTTGCAATATGATATATAACACTACATAAGAAACAGTTTCATATGACTTATTTATAAAATATTTAAGGTCAAAATCCCTTTTTAATTTTGGATTATTATTAAGATTATTGTAAGTATTTTGCTTCACAAGGGGAAATGATATAGTGACACAGTGCTTTTGAACTATAGACTTAAAACAAAAACATAATATTTAAGAAAACACATGACTACACTCTGTTGATGTAGGAAAATTATTTCATTGCATTTAAACTTCAAACTTTTCATCTGGGAAAATGGGAATGATATCATTACCAACTTTATAGACTTATTAATATACTCTTAATATTTTAGTTTTCCAAAATGAATTAAAAACATGTCCATACTACTAAATGATAAAAAAGAACTATATTAAATAGTCTTTCTTTTATTTTAGGTCATATTTTTTAATTTGATCCATAGTTATTATTTGAATAAACACAAATCAGTTGAATTACTACACAGAGCATTTAAACATCTTCAGTGATTTTACAAAATTCTATTTAATAGTGGTTATAGGCTAGAAAACTGCCATGGGGCCCATTAAAACTGATTTAACTCACTACATCAAATGGGCAACTGAAACATGTTCATTTGTTTATATCTGATTTCTGTAATTCAGTTAGTAGGACAACTTGCAATTTAATTGCAAAGACTATGAACTCAAGAAATAGCTTATCAAGAAATCAATTCTAGGAATTAGAATGGTGAAATGCTGATGGTCCTATATATACAAATAAGATGAGCAGAAGAATAATGCATCTATAAAGTAGCAGTCTCAGAATTTTCTGCAGAAATACATATAGGGTTATGCAATGGTGATCTCTAAGAGACGGACTTTAGCACACTACATGACTTTATTTTCAAAACATGGTAATAACTGTTCATAATTCATAGCATTACCATTTTTAAACTTATTAATGTTTAAATTATAAATAGCAGACTTATTTTAAAAGTTCAAATAATACATACATACAATACAAAATTACTACAGGTAGATGCAATTAATAATAGCAACTAGATATGTGTTATTTCTTTAGAAATATGATCTTTCTTCTCAAACACAGCTATCCTTATATCCTCAGACATATTTTCACCACTAAAAGAATATACACTCACATAGATATTCAACATGCTTTTCATTTACCAAAATGTCTTGATTGTCCTTCAAAGTCAATACAAATTACTCTACCTTGTTAGATTGCTACATAGTATTTATTGTGCTACTACATATGAGACATTATTTGAGAAGCTATGGATATATAAATGAATAAAATAGTACAAAATTTCTGCCCTTACAGGAGAGATTCTAATGAGAGGAGAGACAGATAAAACAGATAAGTAATTCATACATAATTAAAGAGTGATAAATGAAATTTTATAGTTTGAGTAGGGTAACAGGAGTAGGAAATGCAAAGGTAGAGTGAGAAAAGGGTGCTCAGGTAATCTGGCATGGCTTCACTGAGATGGTGACATTCGTCAGGAGTTAAGAGAACAAGCTGTGTGTACATCTGGGGGAAGCAGTTCCTGGAAAAGGAAATAACATGTGCAGAGTTTTTGCTGTAGATTTTTTGTGTCCCCGTATTCATGTGTTGAAACTTGGTCATGAAATGAGAGAGCGTAAAGGTAGAACATTTAGGAAGTGATTGGGTCATGAGGATGGAGCCCCCACGAAGAGGACCTTATGAAAAGACTGGAGGGACTGTTCCCAACCACCCCTCCTACCACATGAGGATACAATGCTCCTCCCTTCCACAGAATGCAGCAACGAGACTCCATCTTGTAAGCAGAAGGGCCCTTCATCCTGCTAGCACCTTGATCTTGGATTTCCCAGCCCTAGAACCATGAGAAAAAAATTTCTTTGGTTTGTAAATTTCCCAGTCTGCGGTATTTTGTTATGGTAGCACAAATGGTCTGAAACATGTAATTAGGCAAAAGTGTTCCTGCAGTGTTCTAGGAATATGGTGGAAACAAGTGTGGAGAGGAATAGCTTGATACTGGCTATGCTGTCAGGGTTATCACTTGCTATTCATACGTAGCTCTTGAGGAGTGCTGTGTCATATACACTCGATTTGGAAGGCTATACATGAAAAAATACGGAAAAATATTTTATATGCATTACTTGCCAAATTTTCATATCAGTTATATGTTGAAACAATAGCATTCAGGATATATCGGGTTAAATTAATAGATTAATAATTTCTATTTTTTTACTTTTTAAATGCCATACTAAGAACTTTGAAATTGTATATGAGATTCACATTACATTATTGGAAAATGCTGAGTTACAATAATGATAGAACGTGTGGTCAGAGGGAGAGGGAAAAGGCAGATCATGGAGGCCATTGGAAGGACACTAGCTTTTATTTGAAGAAACTTTGGTAGACTGGACCTAGGAAGGGCTGATGAGACATGTTGCATGAATCCCTCTGCTTATCACATTTAGAATAACCTATAAGGAAACAGAGAGAGACAAGAATAGTTAGGAGGCTATTCCAATAAGAGAGATGGTACTAAAAAGATTTGTGATGAATTGGATGTGGAGTTCAAATAGGAAATACAGAGAGAAATGGAAGTCTGAGGATGTGGTACTGAAGACCTATTGCATGAGATTTTGAAGTGTTAAGCCTGAGATTCATATATAATATAAAAATAGAAATTTTGAAGATGAACAGATAAAATGTGATATGTATACACAGTGGAATTTTACTCAATCAAAAAGAACATTATCTCATTTGTAGAAAAATGGATGGAACTAGAGAACATCATGCTAAGTGAAATAAGCCAGACTCAGAAAGTCAAGGGACATATGTTTTCTCTAATATGTGGAAGCTAGACAGAAAGAAATGAACAAAAATGGTGTCTCAAGAAAACAGATCACTAGAGCAGCGGAAGGAAGTCAAGGAAAGGGAGAAAGAGGGAATGTGAGGTAATGCAGAATGAAATTGACCAAATTATGTTATGCACATGTGTAACTATATCACAGGAAATCCCACTATTATGTATAATTATAATGCACAAATTAAAATATATAAATGTTGAGAAGACTAATACATCAGTGTAAAATTCAAAGCAACTGTATATAAGTTCAATATGTGGTGTTTTCCCACTTTTTTGGATGCCTAGTAATTTTTTATTAGATAGTAAACATTGAGAACTTTACCTCGCTGACTGCTGTTGGTTTTTGTTCATTTTATTCTCACTCATACCCTTTCATTGTTTTTCTGGGATGCAGTGATGTTATTTATAACTAGTTTCTTTCTTTTGGGTTTTGCTTTTATAATTTGTTAGAAGGGTCAGGAACAGTATTCAATCTACAGATACTTAATGCCCTACAACTAAGGCAATTCCCAAGTACTATAAAATAAGGAGAATGGTGGTGGTTATGTGCCAACATGGTTAAACAACAGTTTCATTCTTTGGGGTTTTGCTTTTATAATTTGTTAGATGGGTTGTGAACAGTATTCAATTTAGAGATAATTAATTCCCAGAGGACTCCTCAGGAGCTCCCCCACTTGACTCCAGTCCCTCAAGAATCATCACTGTGTTTCATTGCCTGAATATCAGTGTCTTGAAATTCATTGCTTATATGAAACATTTCTTAATTTATATTATATGATAATTGTGATTGGGAAATATATTTCATGACACTTCTCATTGGTAAGAGACAACTGAGGCTTTTTTATTGTATGGTTCCAACTCTCTGCCCCATGGTCTCAAAGCAATCTTAATGGAATTTTGAACATTTTTCAGATTTAACCAACATATTTTGGGAGATTTGACCTTTTTATATCATTAAATGTCCAACAAAGTATTAAGAAAACTTATCCCTTTACACGAGTCTTTTTTTATTTTTCAAGAGAGCTTTCAAATTCTGTAAGTATTACACATTATTTATCAATTCCATTTCAAGATTTTTATGGGTTTATGGTTATTATAAATGATCCTTTTCTTTTTCCTTTGTTTTCTATTTGATACTTGAACATCTAGTAACCTAGATGTTCAAGTGTCAAATTCTCTTATTTTCAAATTCTCTTATTTTCAAGAAACATTTCATTTTATACTCTGGGTTTTTAAAGGTATACAATCATACTGTCCATGATAAACATCTTTATCTCCTTTTGAAAATAAAGAACCTTGGGAACTTGAGCTCTCAATCCTGGTTGCATCACTTCCTAATTCCCTCTGGAATAATAGACCAAGGGATGCAAATTAGAGGAGCCTTCACAGAACAGGAGTATGACTGTAACTTTCCTGGATGAGGAAGAAAAAATTCTCATTAAGGAGAATCAACTTAAGCTACAAATCCTGCTGGTGAGGCAAGACGGTGGTTTTGTGCGGTATTTTAAAGGTCTGCTTGATCCCTAACTCTCTTTGACTTAGGGGAAATCAGGTCATCCTTAACAAACCTGCACTAGTGGGTTTCATTGCCCCAAGTTCCTATGACTGATAGAGGACTCTTACTTATAACCAGGTAAAATAAGGACAAGGAATGCAGGACTAGCACAATGTAAGAAAGAACAGCAAATTTGAAAGAAAACGTCACCAGAGCAAAAATGTGCCTAACACTTTAATTCTACCACCCCCCTCCACCCATTGAAAGTCTGCCAGGACTTGAATCTTATAATATTCCCATGTGTATTAAGGCCAAAAGCATATATAATGAAAATATGTCAAAGAAAAGAATACTTAAATGGTATTTGTGACCTTAGGAATGGTAACTAGGCTAAATGCTAGCTGTGATCTTTCCCAAAAAAGTGGAACTATAAATGATTATAGTTCGAAAATCTATAATTAAGTTGTGATTCATACATTTTAAAAGAAAATGGTGTGTGGTGGAGTTAAAAAATGAAAAGTTCAGATATGACCCAAACCTATATATAACGATAAGATAAAGAGGAAGAAATAACTTAGAACAAAGAAAAAACACAAGAACATGAGATTTACAAGGAAAAGATACAAGAATTCAAAGGCAGATCCCAGGTATCTAACATGCCAATGGGAACTGTTTCAGAAGGAAAAGTAACAAATGAAAGTGAAATAATAATTAAATGAAAAAAATCTATAAATTAAAAAAAAAAGACTTCAGGCTTCAGAAGTCTCAATTTGAGAGAAAGTTTGTAAAAGTATACTTGGTGACATTCCAAGGATAAATCAACAGTAAAATCAAGATATCTTAAACAGGTAAGAACACTTTACTCGATTAATATTTTATGTACACAATGGGGAGCAAGAAGACAGAATAGACAGGCTGAGAGAAAAGGACTATCAGCCCCAAATCGTATAACAAGCCAAGAGTACAATGCTCTCCAACATCACTGCAGCAGTGGACTTCCTGGGATACCCATATCTTGATTTTTTTCATCCTAAAGGACGTATTCTCCTTTTGTGTTTCAAAAGTTCATGGAAATCTGCTACATGTTGTCCTCATGTACTCTTCTCAGTACTTCTTGTTTATTTGTTTTCCTCAGTTAATGAGATTTGGAGTGGGAAGTGAGATACAATATGTGTACGTGTGTGTGTGTGTGTGTGTGTGTGTGTGTGTGTGTATGTTTCACCATTTCTGGTACAAAATATCTAGGACATTTTGTGGCATTTATTACACAGGTAGTATTTTTCCCATTTTGTATATAAGAAGTTCACTGACATGTCCTTTCAGCTATTAGAAGACAAATCACACACATAGAGTAAAGGGGGTATTAGGAGTCAAAGCTTCCTGTCTATTTGCCACTCTGTAGTCCGTTTAATAGTTGGAAATTACTAGATATAAGTATAGTAATTATCTGAACACCAACCAGGGATCACATCATTGAACTGATTATTTTAAATTGCTGTTGACAGAATTCACTTCAACTACTAAACAAAACAATAGTGCTATACTTCACACTGAAATTTTCCAATTTATTGATATTTTCTCTATTAAAATCTGTAATTCATAAATGATTGCATTATTATTCCTTTTTTAAAATTATCACTCTAAATTTTTATGATTTTATGGAGGATAAGCCAAGAAGCATGCTCCAACATAAGGATGCATGGTTAGGATGCATTTATTAAGTTGGTTTGGTTGTGAGTAAAATATTTTGATAAATGAAGGCAACATCTTGTTTCTCTGGAAACCACTCTTGGCACTCAGCCACCTATATCCTAATTTTGCAATTTTTATGCCTCTGTGTTAGGCAGATGTTTATCTAAATCATTTAAATCTCTGTCTCTTACATTTTAAACACATTTAGTATTAAGAGATGTTCTCTGTGTAACATCATAGATTAAAAGTTAATTAAGAAGTTGAAGAAAGAGAAAAGTAATCACTCCTTCTATAGACATTTGTCTCATTTTGGGCAGGTTAAAACTGAGGAAGTGGAATATATTCTTAAAACTCAGAAATATTTTTAAAAACAAGTATTGTTTTCTCCTTTGTATACCGAGAAGTGCCAACTTCATTAAAAAGAGTAACTCATTTAGTAAAGCAGGATGGGCTAATTGATTTTTAATCCCTGCTTGTTCAGTAGGATTATTTTATAGGATTGATGATTTTTAAAGTTCTATATCTAAATTATCCATAAAAATGGAAACCATAAATACACAATTGGAAATTCTCATAGGATCTCAAATAGAGTAGGATGTGGAAAGAGGAATTTGGGGTGTTTATCCTAGCACTTGAAAAACATATATTCCATACTTGAAAAATAAATGCAATGAAGTGATTTTATATATTTAAAATATATTATGCTACTGTGAATGAATGAGGGGAGAATCCTGCTAAACGGCTGCACAATGTAGGTGTCCCTTACACACTCTGTCCTCTCCTGCTGCAACTATCACTTTAACCTTCCTATATCCCTAGAGATACTTTATGCAGCAGTGTTGTTAGGGAAAAGGAATTAGTGTACAGATATTATGAATCTCCAAAAGGCTCCAGATTAGAACAAATTTATTTTCAGCTTTCTCCAATTGAACACTGCTAATTGTCATATTTATATTAAATTCTTCATGATAATAAATACTGTAATTAGGACTATAAAATTACTGCCATTATAAACCAATTTAATCACCTTAAATTGGCACAAAGAAAATTTCTTTGTACTGAAATGATATACATAGCTATATAAGCAGAGAAGAACACAAATATTAGAGATGCAAATTCTTTGAGGAGTCTAAGCTCCTCCTATTGTTCATCAAAGCAGGTAATGTCTAGCAAAAAGCTATAACAACTCTATACTATATGCTTCAGCTCTCATTCTCATAAGTGCAGTTAATATGTTGGTGTATATTTTCTTTATTGGTATCCATTAGACCTTAAAATTATATTAAGCTTTGAAAAGGAAATATGTTATTCTCCTTTTTACTCTTCTCTGCTTTTTAATACTCTATAGAACATTGTGAGTATCTGATATGAGCGATTATATATCTTTGGATTAAGAATCCTTGATGAATTTTTAATCATTAATTTGTATTTTGCCATTAAGAAATGAAATATTTTAGAATTTATTTTTTAGAAAAGGGAAGGTAAAAAGTTATTTCATTATTTTACTATTAACTTTGGATTGTACTTAGCAGATTAAATTAAAACATTTAGCTCTATCACTAGCATTATGTATTAGTAAAACAAAGTTTGAGAAGGACTTTTATACTTCCTCTGGTATACAATGTGGAATAATGGAAAGAATAGACACTTTGGCATTAAAAAATTAAAACTATCATCTGAGTTTGTCATTTGCTGGCTATGGGAGTCTGTCTGGTCAAGTCTTCATTTGTACTGTTGTGATTGTTACACAAGCAAATCTGTGTCATCCTGTTCCTTGAGCCCACATAATTTGTGTACATCATTGAAATCAGTGCTGGTGCTGTTGGTACCACTACATCAGTTTTCCATGGATGAGAAATCTGTAAATGGATTATGTTCCAGGGAAGGTATCACTTTTCTCTGTATTTCTCCACCACTCTCTTCATTTACATTAAGGGGAATTAGAAACAGTGATACTGGACAGGGTCATGATACTTTTGCAGCGACCACCCCAGCTTCTAAGGTCTGAGATGACTAAGTACTGAACGCGCAGTCTTGCCCATCTAAAGTCCAACACATCTTTGCTTTGCTTCTAGGCAGCATTAATAAAAGGCAAATTTTGGTCAATCCTTAATTACAATTGAAGGATTTTATAAGATAGAAGAAATTATCTAAAACTCAACTAAATTATGAAAATTTTCCTTTTAAATTTATTGTATACTCATGCATTTTATTTTTTTACTAGTGCATTATAGTTGTACATAATGATGGGATTTGTTGTCACATATTCATACATGCACACAATACAATAGTATAATTTGGCCAATATCCTCCCCCAGCACTCCCCCACCTCCCTCCTCCCATCCCCTGGACTCTTGCCTCTATTTCAGGGGTATATATTTATTCTAATATACCCAAGTATAGTGACATAATTCTTATGCCTATGAAGAACATATTCCTATATATGTGCAATAGTATATATAATGACATACTTATAAGTTTTGAGTGTACCTTGTTCCAGTATTTCCTCTTCCCTCCCTTCCTCCCACTCTGTTCTTTTTAGATGTATTTGACAATAGAATAAACATTACCTTTTTATAAAAAGCATGCAGTATAACTTCTTCTAATTCAGTCCCCAGTATGCCCCTCCACTCCCTCACTTTCTCTTCCCTCTACTGGCCTTTCTGTCATGTACTAGATAGTTTTTTAGAGATTCATTTATATATATATATATACATATATATGTATATATATATATATACATATATATATAATGATAATCACTATGATATGTTCACATATGAACATGAGCTATGTAAGTCTGATTCCTTCCATTAACTTTCCCTATTTCGTTCCTCCTTCCTCCATTTCCTTCCCCTTTGACTATTCCTCTGTTCTTTTCCTTATTTCGGGTTGGCTTCCACATATCAGTGAGAACATTCAACCTTTGTTTTTTTTTCAGACTGGCTTATTTCACATAGCACGATGTTCTCCAGTTTCATTCATTTGCTGCCAAATGACGCATCATACTTCCACACGGCTGAGTAATACTCCATTGTATGTATGTGCCACAATTTCTTTATCCATTCATCAGTTGAAGGGGACCTTAGTTGGTTCCATAGCTTAGCTATTGTGAATGGTCCTGTTATGAACATTGATGTGGCTGCATCCCTGTAGTATGCTGCTGTTAGGTTATTTCGATATATATCAAGTTGTGGGAGAGCTGTGTCAAATGGTGGATCCGTTCCAAGTTTTTTGAGGAATCATCAAATTGCTTTCCAGAGTGGCTGTACAATGTATAGGTGTACCCTTTTTGCCATATCCCCGCCAAAATTAAGTATTCCTGTTCTTGATTATTGCCATTCTAACTGGAATGAGGTGTAATCTCAGTGTAGTTTTAATTTGCATTTCTCTAATTGCTAGAGATGTTGAGGATTTTTTCATATATTTGTTGACCACTTATATTTCTTCATTTGAGAAATGCCTGTTTAGTTCTTTTGCCCATTTATTGATTGGGTTATTTGTTTTTTGGTGTTAATTTTTTTAAGCTCTTTGTATATCCTGGATAGTAAAGCCCTGTCTGAGATGCAGGAGATGCCATTCTGTAGGTTCTTTCTTCATCTTGTTTCCTTTCCTCTGAGGAAGCTTTTCAATTTGAAGCCATCCCATGTATTGATTTTTCCTTTTACTTCTTGCACTTTATTTGTTTTTGTTTTTAGTTTTCTATGAGGAGCAAGTAGAGGGGAAGTATGAGATGAAGAATCAGTTTTGCATGGGGATCAGGTATTAGCATATACAAATGGAACCAAAGTATAAATAAAGGAGAAGGAAGATGGCGGTTATCCCAGGGACACAGCTCCCGAGAGTCAGCACAGGCTGCACATCGGCACGTGGATTCCCACGGTAGGACGATTTTCCCTGAACGGGCAGGCAGTGCCTCCTGCTAGTTCTTTGACCCCAAAGGAAAAGTGAAGAGCATTAACCCAAAAGAAAAAAAAAAAACAAAACAAAACGAGGAAGCAGCTGCCAAACGCGGGCCACCCCCACACCCGGTGGGAGTGGAACTTCCTCAGGGGGGACCAAGCTACCCCTGGTCAGATCCCCTAATCTGGCCTCCAACTCCCTAATTGGACCGCTCTTCATATATATGAACTCGGTTTTAAGTCCAGATATATTTCTGCTCCTTAGCTAATTTACACCGCGTTCTGCCAGCTGCGGCAGCTGCAGCAGCAGCGGTGCACTTGCCGGGGGGCGGGGCGACCTGCCCAGCGAAACACGCTGTCGGCCTCTCCGCGCTGCTCCGCGCCGGGCCGCACCACGCAGGGCCGCACCAGGCAAAGGCTTGCAACCTGAAATGGAGGGTCTGAATTTCATGACCAAGCACCACTGCGAACTGCCTGCTCATTGCTTTGCCTAGTCTTGCAGAAAGCGCTGGGGAGAGATTGCTATCAATCTAGTCATCGGCCCGTCGCCATTGTGACGTGTCCCTATGGGCTGGGCGAGTCTTCCACCCCTTGCCCTGGAGTGTAACTGGCCGCAAGAAGCTTTGAATATATGGGGCAGCCTGGGTTTCAATTAAGCCTCTGAGCTCCTCACATAACCAAGGCTGTGGAGTCCTGGGCACCTCAAGCTGGTCCCCTTCTAGTGCTTGTAACGGAGAATCACAAAACTCTAGAAAGATCTGGACCTTTCCCTGAGGTCCTTAGCCAACAGCACTAAACAGCTCCTGAGCCCTCTGGGGATCACA